>JAAEAF010011103.1:0-19678 GCA_011037195.1 Triatoma infestans
GGGGCAAATATTCCGTTCAAAGGTCTGGGGATAACCGGTGGAGCGGTCGTGCAGCGATCGGAGATTGGATTTGAAGCAAGCCTGAGGAGTTCTGGAGGGGAGCCCAGGTGCCATATATAGCAAAAGGATGATGCCAGGACTGTGTAAAAGAAGGACCAATATGACCCTTAGCCTGGATAAGAACCAGATTTCTCTGGTGACGGGGCTATTTACGGGTCATGGTAGGTTCAGGAAACATTTTGCGCAAGATGGGGCTAATAAGCGCGGAACCCTTGTGTAGACTTTGTCAGGAGGAGGAGGAGACGGCCCGCCACCTGTTCTTTGATTGCGTTGGAATAACCTAATTGGGATACGAAACCTGCTGACCTGAGGATATGTATGCTGCGACCTGAGGAGATAGTAACGCAAAATGATCTGGTGGTGAAAGCTCTTCTGAGGAGGGGAAGGTTCACCTACTAGAAATTACGGGCATGGCACAATAAGCCTTTGTTGACTCAGTGCTGGAGTATAGCCCACCCGTAGAGGTTAATAATAATAATAATAATAAGACATGCACTACGATCTGAAAATCTATTGTGCCTCCAGGAGCCTCCTCAGTGCACTGCCGCCTCAAAACAGTGTTCTTTAGCTATAGACAATGCTGCCATCACAGCTATAGAGGCACTGTGAGCTGTAGAGGCTTCTAAGAAGAGAAAAAAATCTAAGGGCAGCCAGCTGGATTCGAATCCTACGCATTGCTAGACCAGCGCGCTACCACTGAGCTAATCCCTTCCCTAATTTTATAGTTAGCATACCGAATGCGTCGGTGTTTTAATGGAGAAAATCGCGGCAACTGAAAAAAACTGTTTAGGAAAAACGCACCTCACGCTTACTAATTTTCTTGAAACTCGGAAGTTTGGAAGTCTTATTATTTCCAATTAATTTTGTTTAGATAATAGAACTGTATGATCATCTAAGATAGCACTTTGGAGGAAAACATAATGTAGTAGCTCCTTTATGTGTGTAGTTCACATTCTTAGTTTAAAGAAAATCGTTGCAGCCGTTTTAGAGTAAATAGCAGATAACTGAAAAATATTTTTCAGTAAAAAAGGACATTCGGTCATCCGATTTTCATCAATCTCGAAATTTCAACAACATATTCAATTCTAATTATAAATTAATATTATTTAAATGATAAAATTGTGTAATAAACTGTAATAGCATTAATAGCACTAGGAAAACAACCACCCCTCCCCTGAAAGGGTTCTTAAATGAATTTTCCCAGTGAAATGTTTCAAATAAAAATTGTAGCTCTTAGAATGTGTAGTTGATATATATGAAGGTTAAAGAAAATCCTTGGAGCTATTTTAGAGAAAATCGCAAAAAAGTGAAAAAAAAATCATTCAGTAAAGTGGTAGTTCCGATTGAGGAATTTGGACAGATAACTTCCTGTTGGTTCCAAATGGTGGTACTTAATCAAAATATCAAGTAGTTAAACTTAATGCAGTTTTTCATTTTTGACCTATGCTGTTTATATACATACACACCATTTTCTAAAAACCAATTTATTGGGCTCACGAGACTTCAAAACATGTATTTCCGGTGAAAACAAGATATCGAAAATCCGACACGATTACAATACTAAGTAATCTGTAAAAACGACAATAATAGGTTGTCACGAGACCTTGAGAATCCTGTTGTATTTTTCTCACAGTTCTAATGACAATGTTATTTTTTTCATAGTCGTAATTTCACTAAATCTTTAGTTGCAAGTAGTATAATCTGCATTTGAAACATTTTTGAAAAAGTTTATTTTAGAATTTTACGAAAATCCGGCGTTAAATTCCAATGTTTTCTTTGAGTTTATACCAATATTATTGGCGCTGTCTACTGAACTGCCATGTAACTACATTGAAATGATACCTAAGCTAAACGTGGGTTCACACGGAGTAGTGAAGCGGGCGAGGGCACTGCTTGATGTGGACATGCGTTTACGACTTGCTTATTCAACTGAAGAACTCACGACCTTCCGGCGGTCGTAGTTTCTCGCTCGTTGTTCAATCATGGCTGAACATGAAGCTGTGAAAGTTGTTTGTGAAATATTAATACATGAGTTCAGAAATCATTTGAAAATCTGGAATGAAAGAAAAAAGAGGCGTGTGTGGGTTCGGGACTGGATGAAGAGGCGTTATGTACTCGGTGCCACCAATAATATTTGTAGGGAGTTATCCTTGGAAGATATAAATAGCTACGGAAATTTCTTTAGGATGGAACCAGATCTGTTTTTGACTTTGATCAGAAAAGTGAAACCAACGATTCAGAAAAAGGACACCAATATGTGAAGAGCAATTCCGGCAGAAGCGAAACTTCATGTCACCTTAAGATTCTTAGGTGTTCAAGATACCCAAGGATATGACTGAAGCGGTCGTGTTCACTCCAACCAAAATTTAAAATTCAGCACACTCCTGGCCACCGTACCTAGCGCATAGCGCCAAAACCGGTGCCTATGGTCACTTAGCCTTGCCTACTATGTAGGCAAGTTTCCATCCTTGCCGCGTGGAGGCTGACCTCTACATATTCGTCTAGTCCGGCGCATTACCGCTACTTCTCTAGCAAAATGAACAAAGTCTTCGAAATTTTGAGCACTCTTCACTAACTCTTTGCATTCTCCCAGCCAATTCTATCCCCTCCTTTTCAGCTTGAATCCCATTTGGATTCTTGCCTCGTCGAGGAGAGAACATCGGAAGAGAACGTGATGCCGTGTGTCCCGTTCACCGCACTCGCAATTCGGGGAATCTTTCAAACCCAACTCATGGAGCTTAGAATTGAACTCCCCGTGGCCCGTGAAGTATTGCGTTACGGTTTGGGATAACTCCAGCCATCGTATCGATAGTCAGTGACGCAAACTTGGGAAGAACTCATATGCGATTCTTCCTGTTTCTGCCTCATCCCAGCGTCTTTGCCACTTCCCAATCTCATACTCTCGGATCTTATTTCTTGCAAGAGTAGTAGGCATCTGACTGGACAGCTCCTCACCATTAAGGACAATCTTGACCGTTTTTTTAAACTTATAGGTAAGAGCTCTCATCTCAATAAGGAGATCAAGCGGCAGCACACCAGCGACCACCGGTAAGGAAGCCGTGGATGATGTCGCGTAGGCCCTTGTTACAGAGCATAAAATTGCTCTTAGCATCCGCAACAGAGTGCCGCTGTACGACTGCATGTCAAACTTGTCGGCCCAACAGGCAGCTGCGTACGCTGCGACATTCTCTATTACGCCCCTATAAATGGTTAGATCCACACCAGTTTTCAGCCCCCACTCATCACGGGCTACTCTTTTTATTCCCTGGTATAAGCTGAGACATCTGGAGGCAACCCATTGAATATGGGGCTTAAAAGAAAGCTTCCAATCCAGCAGCACGCCCAGGTACTCAAACTTCACAGGTGTTCACTCCAACCAGTCGGACAGCACTACCCCCACTCCAACTACTGATGGTTCACACGAGGTCGTGATCACGACCAGCTGGCCGATCGGTAGTGCTCTCGCCAGCTTCACTACTCCATGTGAACCCACCTTAAGGGTGTCTACCACTATGTAACCCTCCCACACACACACACACACACTTGTATATTTATGTTAGAGCGCTAAAAAATAAAAAATTCCAATTTTAAAGAAAAAAAATTGTAAATTTTTGTAACTGTACTTCTCTTACTGCAGTAAGAGAAAGAGACCAGATTTTTTTTTTATCTTGAGTAAACTGCTGGAGATCCATTTCTATATAATAAATTCAAACTTCAAACCGTTTGAAAAGATAGTTTAAAAAACGTTTTCGTAATTAATATTAATACTTCCGATTTAGAAATACTTTTGATTTACGAAAAATTAAACTACATTGTAGAAAAAAAAAAAAAAGAAAAAAAAAGCAGCTCATTTATGATAACGTGATCAACAAAGATTATAAATTACTCTGGTAAATGTAAATGATATAGAAATGAGTACAGATATAATTAAATTAGGGGAAGATTATGGTTTCTTTGTTTTTAGATTGTAAACAAAGATTACTTGTAGTTCTGCTATATCTACAAAGTTAAATATAAATTACAAAGTATTCATTATTCTGTTTATCTTTTTTTCTTTTTTTTTTGGAGAACAGAACAAAGTAGGCAGCATTAATATTGATAACACTCTAATAAATCTGATAACAATGCACCGGTAAGCAGCTAGTGAGTAAGCAGCGTGCACGCTATATAAAGATAATACCCATTGTATAAGTAGATTACAAAACTAGTATTTATTATATTTATTTAACATTAATATAATTTTATTTTCTATTTATTCTAGAACAATAATTATTATATTATGATACATATATAAATTATGAAGCTGGAATTAAGTTCATGATAACTTTAATTTTAATGATAACACTTGATAAATACTATATCTACCACTTAAAACATTTAGATTTGTTTAGTTTTAATAAAAGAATATTAATATTACTTCGTACCCTAATTTGTGAAAGTTTTTCAATTAAATAACCTTGTTGCATGTATATTCCACGTATTGGAACATTCTTTTTAAAAATAAGACCTATTTAAGAATATGATCAATCAACAAAGGTTATAAATTCTTTAAACATATATATATATTTTTTTTTTTTTTACTTTCTTTTGTTGCTACTAAGGAGAATTATTGCGACTGCGTCAAATTTTCGAAATTGAGTTTTAAAACATAATTTTAGTGAATGGTCTCTATATGCGTATGATGTGTGTGTGTGTGTGTGTGTGTTTTAACTAAATATCTCACAAAAACGTTTAGATCCACCTAATTTGCGACTTTACTAAAAGGATTTTGAAGATTTTTTTGGCGGTTATTTCTAAAACAACTCAAAAACTATTTTCTTTAAATTTCGTACACATAATTATGATAAAGCTTCTATACAGATAAATATCTGTAACTTTCATGTGAAAATAGTTTGTTTTTGTTGTTTTTTTTTTGAGGGGGTTCTGAAGCTTAAAATTTCCATTGATATGATTTTCATGTTGTAGTAGAGAGTCTCTCGGACTGTCTAAAAAGGCCACGAGAGAAAGTCTATCAAGGAAAATTGATAAGTTATTTTACTTTAGTAGAGTGTAGATTATTTTAGGGGATTATCGCACAGCGACCTGAAAGATCTGCTGTGCACTGCCGGCCTCCTAGCAGTGTTCTCTAGCTACAGACAACACTGTCCATCATCGGATAGTGAGCTGCAGAGGCTCCTAGGAAGAGAAAATCTAAGGGCAGCATGCTGAATTCGAACCCAGGACCTCCACGTTGCTAGCCCAGCGCCCGACCACTGAGCTAATCCCTTCCTTCTCCCTTGGCTTTCTCCAATTAACTAGGGACGAAGACCCTAGTTTGTGTAATGTGTTTGTCCCTGTCTGTAAAGTGTAGAGTGTATGCAGTTTAAGTATATTGTGTACTGTATTGTGACGCAGTGCACGGAATACTGAGCTGTGGTAATCCGTGGGTTCACTATTCCCTAAGTAACTTCATGCAACAGATACACCTTGCGGGCTTTCACCTTAGTAAAAGTATTTCTTTAATAAAAAGACAATTATTATTATTTTTTTAATTTAAGGCGCGTCAACATCTATGGTCATGGGCGCCCGGACCCTTCTCAATGCACTGCCGGCCTACGGACAGTGAGATGAAGAGGCTCTTAAGAAGAAGAAATCTAAGGGCAGCATAGCTGGATTCGAAGCTTATTATTATTAAATAATCGTGAATTTTAAAAATTGCAGCAAAAATTTAAAAAAATTGTAAATTGAATATAATATATAATTCGTTTGAAATAATTTTAACAATTGGAATCAATGTTAAAAATAATGACACTAATATATGAATATATTTAACTTTTAAAATAATTAATTACTATAATTTAAGTACGCTTAGTGATGATGACTCTATTGGATTTAATTAATAATTCTCGCAATGTTAGTCAAGCCATTATAAAAATTCATTATGTTATGTTCTGTTAGATAGGTATACCATCTTTTTATTTCCAACATAATAACCCTTGAGGCGCTGAAAAGACTATTAAATGAATTATAGCCCCGCATATGTAAATTATTGACTGAAATTGAAACTGTAGAAAGCTAAATATTCAAATAATGGTTCATTAAATGAGCTTGAATTTATGTTAAAAGATTGTATGGCTCAGATAAAGTGCCATAAAAAGTAATTATTAACGTAGGATTTAACATATATACTTTTTTTTTTTTATTAATACTAAAAATCTGGCTACATTCTGCACACCCCAGGTTCATATAGTTAATTCCGACAGTTAAATGTCCTGATGTTAAAAGTTGGTATTCATTATCTTTTTTTTTCTTTTTTTTTTTAAAAAAAAATGCATATAAAAATAATCCATAAACGGAATCTGGATGAAGTAAATAAATACGTGATACATAAAGTGGGAATAGGTATAATACCATTTCTGTACGTGAGATCATCCGGATAACAATCACGTGAACTTATAATATATATCCCTTTTAACAAAATCAAATTTAGCATCCATACAATATACATTTTTACTTTCACTTCCAGCAGTAAGAAGAGAAACTGATATTCAATTTTGTTATCCTCCAGGTTTTTGGTCCAAATTGCTTTTTGCATTTTCTTACGATTTGCAACGATTTGCTTTAAATATATACATAAATTAAATAAGCTTTTCACTTTTATTAAAAACAATGTTAAAGAAAAAATCACGAGACTAACCAGTTTATAGCAGCTTCCCTAATAATGAAGTGCTCGAAAAAAATCTTTTATGTTTAATAGTGCAATAGATCTAGAAATGAATCGTTCAAGTTGGATTGAAACTGTTGTTGGGGATTTCTTAATTCTTTTTTATAAAGACAAAACTAAAGGCAGGCTATTTATTGAATTCATAATATGGTTGCATTAAAATTACTAATATTTATTTTTTTTTATCATTAAATTCATTGAAATTCATCTAAATAATTAATTAACATCATAAAAAATAATTAACAAAGTAATATGAAAGAATGATAAGTATATAAAACAATGAAAAAACTAAATGTATAAAATTTAATTATTAATTACTGCCGGATCAATTAACTGTCAAATAATGATTTTATTGAGTCTCTATTTCAATACTATTAATGTTTCCTTTTCCACTATTATATCTTGTCTAATTCTTAGTAGATAATTTAATAAATAAATAATAATAAATGGTTAATATATATTATCTTTCATAAAGTCAAAAAGGATCACATACTTAAATTTATCTCATTCATATAATTAAATTTTGTTTCCTTTTTTGCACGTTTCCTCTATAGATAAAAAAGTATTCTGATCTTGCAGTTTGGACACTTCTTAAAATTTAAGATTATCTTAAGATTCTTAAAGAGCCTCAGAACTTTACACTAAAAGCTCTAACTTTAATAAAAATTTCAAATTTCAAGAATATCTGAAAATTATACTTTTCATAACTGCAGTAAAGGAAAGTCAGCTGGGTATTATTCGAAAGCTGACTTTTTTTTTTATGCACTAATGGTTATTTAAATTCTGAGATTACCACAAAAAAAGTCATTCTCTATCCCTGGGAGCAGCGGTTTCTTAATAGCTCCGGGCCAAGTGCATCCCAGTTTCCCTAGACACAGTTATCTAGATTAGATATAACGGAAATAGTTTTTTCAGTACTTACTTATTCAATATATTATTAGATTATGAACATAATTAAGTTTTTAATGATGAAAGTGATATTTTTATTTCTAGTAATTATTATAATCTTTAGCAAAGGTATTATTTATTTGAAGAAAAAAAAAAAAAACATCAATATCATCATTACGTTTTAAATAATGTTTTTAATGTGATTTATTGAGCAATAATAGAAATCAATATAATTTACAAAGGAATTCCAATGTTCAGTATGTGGATGGATCCGCAATGCTAGATAACATCTGGTATATTTTATCCGTCGTAGCATGCATATTTATCCCTATAAACATATTCTTACTATAATTTAAACATAAATTAATATCATTTAAAAACAAGCATGATAAACAAAAACTAATACATTTGATTTCCTTTAATATTTTTTATTTTAACGTATTCTCCAATTTGCCGTTTGCTGCCAACCTTCTTACATATCAATTTACTTACATAATTTCTTGTATTAACCCTGCTTGTATTTCACATTTATGTATTACTTGTACAAGCTTTTGACTGTCCGTAAACTTTGCATCGCCTTTCTTCAAACTTTATCTATTCTTATTAGTACAGTATACTCCTGAAATAACTTATCGACACCCCCCCCCCCCCCCCCCCGCTAATAAAAATAACTTGATAAGACACTAGCATACTTTACAACACTATTAAATGTTGTAAATTGGATGTTGAGGTTCGGTCATACAAAAGAACTCTTTTTAAATTTCTACCGATGTTTCGGCAAATTTATTGCCTACTTCAGGGTAAAAATTTTCAGTTAGAATTCCAGTAGTAATTAATCTAGTTTAACCTGTGACATACCATCACCAAGTGTTGTCAACATCTCAACATATCTAACTGAAATTTTTTACCCTGAACAAGGCAATAAATTTGCCGAAACGTTGGTTGAAATTTAAAAAGAGTTCTTTTGTATGACCGAACCTCAACATCCAATTATTTACAACATTGAATACAGAGGTCGTAACGAATGCCAAAAACAACACTATTAAAATTTAGTAATGGAGTATTCTGCAAAACAGAAAACAAATTTATTATACACTATTTTCTAATGTCTAATCATAACTTGTAATAATTCCATTTTGTCATATATGGACACATAGTAACCTAACCTTATAATTATATACAACCAACAAATGTAAGTAACAAGTAACAGAAACATTACGTTAAAGTGAATTCTCTACACAAACTTGGTGAATTTGCTTTGGCGATGGATTAAAGTCCGAAACCGGTCAGGAAGAAAATAAATATACATGCTACGACGGATAAAATACTAGAATTCCAATGTCTCTGAATTCTGTCAATAGGGTTATGGAAATAATAATTTTTGGGTTTTGATAATTTATGAAAAAAAATGAGTGAACATTTATAAAAATTAGAGCCATGTGGTTGGTACAAGAATAATTATCTTAGATAATATCTTAGATAAAATCGCTTAAGTTATTTAAAATTTCTGAGGTTTCTTTTATCAAATCTGGTCGCTAATGATTCAATCTTAAATTTTTTTTTCCTATGGATGCATAGTCAACAATATAGTTGCTTACTTTTGTAAGTCATCTTCAAGTTCTCTGAGAAATAGGATCTCAGAACTTTATGTGAACTCTAACTTTTCACATATCTGACAGTTTGTGTTACGTATTTGCAAGCTCGGTAGAGTTCATCCGGCACCACTAGATGGGTTCCGGGAATTTCGAACACTGCAGGAACTCCGTAAGGAGACCATAGGCAGGTCTTGCTGTAAAGAATAGAAAGGTGGGGCAACAAAGACAGAAAAAGCACCAAGTCAAAAATAATAATAAGTTTATTGTTGAACAAAGCGCCTCCCCAGTTCCTCAGCCCCACATCCGAGCTCGAAAACGAACGCTGACTAGTGGGTACGCCCTGAGAATTACTCTGACTGTCTGAATGGCAAACAATCCCTTCCAGAGCTGTCCACAAGTTGCTGAAGAAAGGATGACTTCACATCCGACGGAGGACCAGCAGCGAAGCTGCAAAGCTTAAAGTTACAGTTCCGTACACCTCCATTAATTAGAATTCGTTCTATCTAATATAGAGAATACGTCTCCCCAGAATGTACAAGTTGAGCAGGCAGTGAATAGCCACTTAGCTTCAGAGCGATTTCAATAATCGCATAAACGGCTTCTGCCAACTTATAGTAACAATTAATAATGAGTAGAGATATAAAGGAGAGGAAAGAATGGGAAAATTATCTTACTCTGAAAGCAGATGTTAATATAAGCCACGTGCATCCGCCAGAGATTGACGCTATTTAGATTGGTGACTCCTATTATCACCACTGCTGAATAAGCTCGTACTGAGTGTGAAAACTGTAAATTAAATGTTTACCAGACTGCTGGAAAGATTACACACGTGAGGCAGCAACTGTACGGCGTAAAAAGAGAACTATGATACAGCGATTTTACGATACGCCACAGCACTTGAAATACACTTGAATAATGATATTAGGAGGTAACTGTGCAACCTCACAAAATGATTAAAACAATATAAAAGGATGTGTGTAAGGTGTTCAATAAGAAACAGAATGCGGTCTGGTTAGTGTCACTTCAGCTCAACAGTTAGAACGGAACTTAACTTAATAATGGCTACTGGGGCCCTGCCACTTGGCTAGGTGAGTACAACGAAAACCTGGTACCCTGTACTCTGTGTAGAACGCTACAACAGTGCTCTGTGTGACAAAAATTCTAAGTAACGTCACTGTCTCTTTTATTGATTTATTTAATCAACCCCAGTTACGTATTCCGTTGCATTTTTTTGTAAAAACTCCCCTTAAACACCAGGAATACGTAACATTTTGTATTTCTGTACTACTGAACAATATTCTACAAAGAAAGATAAAGAGAACTGGTGAAATTGTGAGACGTTTAAATTCTTATAATAGTTAAGTTTTTGGCTTTTGTTAATGATGCATTTAAGACGATTGATACCAAAGAAAAATACTTTTTAACTTAAAAAAAAAAGAAAAGTATTTGTCAACTTTTCGGACACGTTTGATATCCTTCCTCACGAAATGAATTCTTGAAATTGACTATTTTCCATGTGGATGAGAGTTCAGTAATTATTCTTGCCATAGAGACCATATCAATATCATAATAGTTAAGTTTAGCCGTTCTTAATGATAAAGAAAAACGATAGCTGAAGTGTTGATAAAACGAAGATTTATTCGACTACCGTCCAATATTATTCACAAAACGCTGCTTTGTATTTGGCTCTACCCAAAGTCTGCTGAATCCGGCCTTTAATCAGTAAATGTCTGAAGGAACATTTTTGACTGTTTTTCTATATTTATTTAATACCCAGTAAACGTTTTGCAAAAAATAAAAAATACCATAAAAGTTGTAGAGAAGCAAATTTGGTTTTCAGCATTCCTGATTGCATGACTTCATTTGTATCATATGAGACAAATGTTTATAATATGAATCAATGAAGATATATCTGGAGTTGATGGCTTAGATTATAAAAAGGATTTTCTTTTTTAGAAAATTAAAATAGAGGACATTCTTCAAAGACCTTTTATTTGTTATTAACTTCTCTGAAATTTGACAGTTTTACCCTTGAAATATGTCCATGCATTAAAATAAGAAATTGCACTCCTCATGGATCTTGTATGTCCTTGCTCTTTCACAAACATTCATCAATCACAGATCTTTAGAAACGTCTGACCAGCCAAAAAAAAAAAAAATCTCGATTAACGCCAATTTTTCACTTATTCTAATGTCTGTAACCAGAATAAGACTGTTGTGTGATGTACATAATTGAATTATTGTTGGTTTTATATAGAGTGGTGAGTTCGGAAATTACTTATATTAACATTTCCCCCCCAAATAGTTTTGAATCCGTCTGAATGGCGAATGCGAAGTTTTTGTTGTATATTATCATAACCCCCTTACTGTCTCCCAAGTTTATGAGTAAGTCTGAATATTGTTTTTTTCCAGGTGGGCTTAACGTCCAACTACAAATTAGGTGTAGTGGTCGGGGGCGGAAGCATCTACGTTACTATTAACAATTTTTAAACGAATATAAAATTTAGCAGCTATACGCAAGGACTCGAACTGGGGACCTCACAGTTACAGGTCTACGCTCATAGCCACTACACCAACACCTGTATCTAATGCCTAAATATAAATAATGTAATCAGAGTAGTGTTTGTAGATGTGAGAGGGAGAGAATTAGAGAGATTTAGGAAAGTGAAGAAATAATCTGATTAATGTTCTGAACTCTGATATAATGAATAGAAATCTATGAATAACTGTAAGGACTTTACACTGGTTATAAGATATTGAGTATAAGGTAGTGAGAGAATAATGAATAGAAAGACAGACGGGCTGAAAGTACAAAGAAGTAGAATGATGTTGACTAACTGGTGTCGATAACTCTTCTAAAACTCTATTCTCCTTGTAGGGCGCCTCTATTTATATGGAATTCACCTTCCTAGTTTTGCCTAAATAGGGAGTAACTAATGATTCGGATTTTTGGTTTTTCGGATCCTAACAAACCTTAATGATTCGTATTCCATTATAGTAGCATCATAGGCTAAAACATAATACAACATTTTTCAACAATAAACTAATCCTGATATTTTACTGGTGTGGGAGGTGGGTCAGTAATATAAAAATTCTGTATCTCATTCATAATCAATGATTGATTAAAAACGCGTTAAAATGGTTTAACAAAATCAAGGAAGAAATTTGAAATATTAAGAACAAAAAAAAAAGAACAATTTTTACTATAAAAGTTCTAAAAATACTAAAAAAGCATGAAAGTTATAAATAAAAAAAACAGACTGCGGAAAGAGTTAATTAACTTAATCGCTTAAATAATCAACTAAAAACAATAATATTTGGAAGCTATAATAAAAAGAGATCATTCAGATGATAGCCGAATGGAACTAATTTGTCTTAACACTGAACTTACACACAGACTTACAGACAGCGGATGTAAACTTCAAGGACAACAATTTGAAAACAAAATTAACACAATTTACGCTAAACTTTATTACTTTAAAGATTAAACAGAAATTAATAGAAAAAATTTAAAAAAAAAAAAAGCTATTAAGCTTCACCTTCATTAATTATAATTTTTTAATTAAATTATTGCATTCCGATATTCTTAACTTTTATTATTTTTGGGGGAAAAAAAATAAATCCTTAAATTAATTGTGGAATATGTATTTTTAATATTTTAATTATTACCTTATTCTAAATTGCTTATTATTCAAGGATAAATAATTGTTAAAATTGAATATTATAATGATATAGAGAATTGTTTTATTACATTTATCGCTTATATGACCACTAGCTGAGTCACGGTTACTCTTTATAAATAGGTCCTTAAATGGAATTATTACGACATTGCGACATATCTCACACAGCGTCACTTTGGCCCCTGTTAAATATTAACATACATTATTACAATAAATAAAAAAAGATCACTTACAATTCCATACATGAGACGTCAAGTTGAAAGAAGTTGCGAAATAATGAATAGGTAATTTCTTTTTATGTTATTGCAGTTTAAAAAATTTATAACATTCATGAACTTTTAGAAGATAAAATTACTTTTAAAGTTTTCCAACTCAAATGTTGTTTTGTGTCTTTAATTTTTTACAGAGTTTTTCCTTTCTTACTTCATAGAAATTTTGTACTAATAATAATATGGGGTGGGAATTGATCAGTAGTAGCGCACTGCCCTCTACAGCTCAGTCTGGTGGTGGACAATGTAACGATTGAGAAGTGCGCGGTTAGCAGCAATATACTCAAGAAGGTCCGTCCGCCAATGATCACAAATATTGACGCGCCATTAAATTTGATATGATACACAAGGTAGCGTCAAAACACAAATTCAAACTACAACTATGAGATTCCTCAGAACCATCGAAAAAATGTTTCTAATTAAAGCGGCACGTTTATATCTGTAACAGCAAGAGAATCTCAACCGCTCTCTCGGACTGGAGTGGGAGAAGCTGTATAAAATATAGTGACGGACAGGCCATAAACACAGTTGAGAATTTAGTTCAATACATCCAAACGCTAGGAGTCATTATTCTAACCACTCTACCTTAAACATTTCTTTATTATAAAGTCCAGGCAGTCTGTCTCTACTTATTAATATATTAGTTAACCAGTGTTAACGCAAGTCTTCTTCTTAATTCATCAACCACACAAATTCTCTCCACCCTACACATCTATTATAATATCTGTGTAGTAACCATTTTAAAATCATGAGAATGGTGGACTAGAACCCCAGGCCAAAGGCAGGCGAAAACGTTTATTCATAGCTCTCGCCCAGGCTTACTGCGGAATTACTCCAACTAGGTCGGGCGGCCATAAGGATAGCAGTTGGCCTCCTCACTGGCAATTGTAGACTTAATTAGCACACGCATCTCATGGGCTTGGCAATGGATAGCCAGAGTATGTTTTGTCAGGAAGAAGAGGAAACAGCACTGCACGTTCTGTGTCAGTGCGAAGGACTCCTAGGGTGAGGTTTCGCCTCTAGTGAGGGGAGAAGTTGATGCCTGCAAGCCTCATTCAAGGGCCTCTCTGAATAGAGGTGCTATTAACCGACCACCTAGGAGCCTCCCCGGACTCCAAAGTTCAAATAAAGGGCAGGACCGGAGAGAGGACTCCAAATTATGGGGTGCCACAATAGACCCTTAGAGGTCGCGGTGGCGTAGGCTGAAGAGCCCCCCCCCCCATAGAATCTAATCATTTCAAAGAAAATACCAAATAACTCAAAAACCTATACAAAAACCAAATTAAAGATAGTGATGTCTGCCTACTGTAACAGGAAGGAAAACTGAAACTTTATCAAGAAAGAAGGGCTGATATAAATGAGGCTGAGAATAGGCCACACTCGTCTCACAAACTCCTATATATTACAAGGGGAAAATCAAAAACAGTGCCCAAAGTGTCAATCACCCCTTACAGAAAAATATATTCTTGAATTAGCAAGGCTACCGAGATAGAATAGGTTTGCCTAATAATATGATAGAATTATTAGGACCAGGTTTAAAATATAAAGATCAATTGTTCACTTGTTTAAAATATTTAGATATCTACTTTAATATTTAGGTTTTGGTTTGGAGTGTATATATGTTACCGGCAAAGCATGAAATTCATTCCGGACGAGCCCCCATTTATTTTATTACATCCCGATTTCAAAATATATTTCAATATTAATCTTTTAAAAGTTAAATTATTTTACTTTAAAGTACCAGAACTATTGCAACACCATTTTGGAATACCATGATTTATTGTACTGAAACACTACAATAGAATTTCCCCATGTTAACAAATGAATAATAGGAATATTTAAAAGAATATTTTTCAAATACACAAAGTTTATCATAAGAAAATATAATCTGGTATCTGAGTATAAACAATGCATGGTATTATATGAAATGCTTAGGCATTCTGTAGAATGCCTGAATTTCATACTTTGCCGGTAACATATATATATTGTTTTTTACTTTCTCTTACTCCTAGTAAGAGGAAGTATTGTAATCGTGTCAAATTTTCGATATCGAGTTTTCACCGGAAATATCCGTTGAGGAGTCCCCTGAGTCCAAAAAGTGGTTTTTAAGCGAATGGTCTGTATGTGTGTGTGGTGTGTGTCTGTGTGTGTGTCTGTGTGTGTGTGTCTGTGTGTTGTGTATGTATGTGAACAGCATAGCTCAAAAACGAAAAATCGTAGAAAGTTCAAACTTGAATATTACGTTTAGGTATCACCATGGGATCTGACGGTGCGTTATTTGTCAATATTCCTCAACCGGAAGTACCACTTTACTAGTTGTTTTTTTTTACGTTTTTGCAATTTTCTCAAAAATGGCTCCGAAGATTTTCTTTAAACTTGTATATCAACTACACATACAAAGAGCTACAACTTTTATTTGAAACATTTCTCCAGGAAAATTCATTTAAGGGCACTTCTGGGGAGGGGTGGGGTTAGGTTTTCATCTTAACTGCTGTTTCAGTATATTAGACAATTCTGTCATCTAAATAATGTTAATTAGAATTAAATATGTTGTTGAAATTCCGAGTTTGAAAAAAAATAGATAACCGGAAGTGCGTTTTTACTGAAATATAATTTTCAGTTTTCTGGTATTTTCTCGAAAATGGCTCCAACGATTTTCTTTAAACCAGCGTTGTTAACTATACATATAAAGAGCTACAACTTTTATTTGAAACTTTTCCCCTGATAAATTCATTTAAGGGGACTTTTGGGGGAGGGGGGTTATGTTTTTCTTTAAAATGCTATCACAGTTGATTATACAATTCTGTCATCCAAATTGAAATAACTAGAAATTAATATATGACCCAAATTCCGAGTTTCAAGGAAATTAGTAAACCGGACAGTTTTACTGGACAGTGTTTTCACTTTTCGACGAATTTCATTAAATTTGGTACACTAACTATAAAATTTGTCAATTATAATTTTGAGTACTGGAGTAAGAGAAAGTTGTGTGAGTGTTTCACACCAGATTTTTTATCTAGGTATAAGAGCAACGCAACGGGGTGCGAAGAATATAGAGTATTCCACCCCGTTTATAGTATCTCTAAATTACTTGATGAGACTTTAGCTATTAAAAATATAAATTATCTGCAAGATTTTTAACATTCAATAAAAATAATGCCAGATTTCTTCCTTCTCCTAAAATTAATAGTAAATCGAATTTAATAAAAACAAACTTCGTTCACAGTTTCCAGAACTTTCTAATAATTTTAAGTTAGATTAAGCAATTAAGCACTTAATTGAATGCTTAATGGAATTGAATTTAGAGATGTAGATTACTGGGAAATTAAAGTTGTAAACATCCTTGTTGAGTAATAATATGGTAAAGAAATAGGTATTTTAATAGCAGAACAACAAATTAATTTTAGATACGAGATTGTGGCATAGTTTAGGGTCTACACTTTCGAATATTGATTAAACAACGATTACAATAAAATTATAGAGTGGAAGTATTTGACAAACGATGTGTTTGTTACTGTCGATGAGGAAGCGCTGCCGCCCATTCTAAATATAACTTTCTTCCGTGGATTGGAGGGGAATAACCGTAAGTGAAGCTGTGGAGAGAATAAAATCTATTGTTTCACCAATACATTATTATTGCACAGCATATTTCTACGAAAACTAAGAATTATGGAATTCGTTTTGTCGTTCTAATAAGCAAAAAAAAAATCTGACGTGTTGTGAAACACTCACACGACTTTCACTTAATCCAATAAATACAATATATTGCCAAGGTCATTAGCGCCCTCACAAAGTGACTTTGGCATTCAACCACATATCTCTATCATACTAGAATCACACAAATAAATACACTCATGCCAATAAATACATTCATCCCAAAATAAACAACATTTATACACACCTACCACTATTAGGGTGGAATACTCTATATCTACTCTTATACTTAGATAAAAAACAATATATATATGTTACCGGCATAGTATAAAATTCAGGTATTCTATAGAATGCCTAGGCATTTCATATAATACCTTGCGTGGTTTTATACTCAGATATCAGATTAATATCATGCGTGATTTATACTCAGATACCAGATTATATTTCTTATGATAAATTTTGTGTATTTGAAAAATATTCCTTTAAAAATTCCTATTATTCATTTCTTAACTTGGGGGAAATTCTATTGTAGTGTTTCAGTATAATAAATCATGGTATTCCAAATGGTGTTGCAATAGTTCTGGTACTTTAAAGTAAAATCATTTAACTTTTAAATGATTACTATTAAAATATATTTTGAAATCAGGATGTAATAAAATAAATGGGGGCTCGTCCGGAATGAATTTCATACTTTGCTGGTAACATATATAACATGACAAATTTTCTTCAAACATCAAATATCCCTCATTTATTCTAACAGAAATATAGAGTTGGTGATACAGCAAGTGTCAATCTGCAAAACTTAGGCACGTACAGAAATAATAACATCGTAATCCAGAAGAACGTGCCAATAACATGAAACAACCCCGTACATAACTTTGGAAATTTAACACCTTAAATTCCCTGAAACTATCAACTAAAAATTAATTTAAAATGTTTCAAATAAAAGTGTTAGGTTTTTATCTCTATGCAGTTAACATTCCAGGTTTATAGGAAATCGTTATAGTCGTCTTTTTTTTATAATCGTTAAAAAACTCCAAAAAAAAACTCAATAACTTACTCTGTATAAGACGCATTCCCTGATCAACCGATTTCCTTCAAATTTGGAATTCTAGCAATTTGATTCTATCGTATATTAATATTATAAAGGTGAACCATATATTTTTCTGAAGCGGTGCTTTAGAGGAAAGCTTAACGTTTCTGCTCTCCCTGAATCCCCAAAAAAACTATTTGCTTAGAAAAATGCTTCAAAAAAAATATATATATATACAGGGTGTCCCAAGGTATATGGATAACGACTTTTCTCAGAAACTAAGATAGCTAGAAAAAAAACTAGAAATACGTGTCCCTGTAGTTTTCTGTTAGAAAACCAAGTTTAATAAAATTTATTTGCAATTTGGTTTTGGTGATTCCAGAGCGAGATACAGGCAAAACACGTAAGGAACCTTCATTTTTTCAAATGGGGAGGTGTGGTTTTTATTTAAGAAATAGATTTCTCTATTTTTTGTAAGAAAAATTTACCTGAACGGTTTTTTGCGGTGAGCAATATTTTACAAGTTTTGAATGAAAACATGATTCTTATAAGAAATTTCAAAATGATAATATCAAGGTTTTTTGATTGAATAAAAAGAAAAGTACTATTTTATTATAGATTTTACTCCTCATTAATTACAGATCTTGCTCGCACTGGCCTCCACCATTAGAGATGCAATACCCTGCTTTTTTTTTTCCAGCCACTTGTACGTTACGACCAAAAGAAATTATATATATCTATATCTTTTTGTTTGTTTGTATGGTGTTGTGTGTGGTGTGTGGGCGGGCGTGTGTTTTTTTTATGTGTGAAAAAATCGTTTGGAAAAAAACCATTTGTCTGAAAATTGGTCCAAAAAAAAACATTCAGTACGCAAATAAGATTCCCTAAAAACTCTCAGGGGTCCTCAGAATTTATTGGTGAAAACACAATTTCGGAAACTGACATCACAGGAATGGAAGTGATAAAGACTAGCAAGTGAAATAAAGATTTGAAATCCAATAGTACCAAAAAATTGCCCGATTTCATCCTGACCAAAAGTAATGGTGCTACTTATTAATGTTGTGCGCCTGTAGATGACAGAATAATAAATTTCAAGAGAAAACTACCTCCATGGCGAAAAATTGTTTTTTAAGCAAAATCATACAATAGTCAGAATTGTAAGGAATGTGAATTCATTAGCTTTTATCCACAATTTAAAAAAAAAAATTAAACATATTTCTTATTTTAAAAAGGGAAAACTAATTTTTTTTTAAACCATGAAAATAATAAATTTTATCCAGTTATTTCAGAGTTTTACGATTAGTCAGATAATTATAATAGATTATGAAATAATATGTTTTGAAAAGGCACAATTATTGTAGATATCAGTAAAGAAAAGTGAAATCTTAAATTTTGAAAATATAAGACATTTTCTTCTTATGCAATTTTTTACAGTTGTAACTTACATTAATTAGGTTATAAAAACCTGAACTTTTATTAACTTGTTAAGTTTTTCTAAAAAATATGTACATATTATATTTAAGGCACGAAAGACGTTTAATTTCTTAATAAGTATTGCGTATAAACAAAGTCCTGATGTCTGCGAATACCATAAATAATTCAGTTAAGTAATAAATGGAATTTATGTTTTCTCAAAAACTGAAAATTTTACTAATTAATTTTATACAGACGCAGAAGAATAAAAACTGAAAATTTTACTAATTAATTTTATACAGACGCAGAAGAATAAAAACTGAAAATTTTACTAATTAATTTTATACAGACGCAGAAGAATAAAAACTGAAAATTTTACTAAT
>JAAEAF010011104.1:0-34290 GCA_011037195.1 Triatoma infestans
TAATAATAAAAGAGCGTCCCAATAAAAATAAAATTCAATTTAAATACTAACCCCAGACACTGAGCGCGCATGCGTGCAATAGTAAACAAACCATTTGCCACAATCGGAATTTGTTTGTGTATGAAACGAACTTCATATATATTAGGCAAAACTTTTCTTAATTGACTATTTTCAAAATAATTTGTTCCAAAATAGAACGTATTTGCTATTAATAAATGAATGTTCTATTTTTAGACTATTGACTATAGGAAAATAGAATTTAATGACGCAGAAGCAATTAGGGCTTTTTATATTTGTGAATCATGGGAGTAGGAAGCATACAGTTTAATGTCACAAAAGAATATACACTTTATAGTTGTAGTTGATAAATATGGAGGCGTTGTAATCTAACCATGGGGATTATTATCACTAAGAAATGGAAAACATTAGTTTTTATAAGTTTCCCCTATCCTTCTTCCAGTGATAAAACTAGAGTAATAATAATGAAATTAGGTTATACTCAAAACATGTAAAACTAATATTTACATTATTTATTTCCCTTAGTTCTTTATGAATTGGTTTTTATTTTTAAATTTCTTAGAATATTATACTAATAAAACTAGTATTTATTCTAATTATATATTTATTTTATTACAGCAGTCTACTTATTGGAAATTCGCCAGATTGGCAAGGTGGCTGTGGTAAGTGTGCAATTAAATAGAATATTATTATTGTTTTTAATAATAATAATGGTTAAAATATCGTTATTTATATAAATTTATTTATGCACAGATATTAAAATCATTTGTCATTGTTCTGCGTTCAAATAGGTAATAAGTAACATAAAGGAAGTTTGGAATTTATATTTTATTGACTTTAGAAATGTATTTAACAATCTAGTGTGACCTAATTAATTAAATATGTTGTTAGGGGTAAAAAAAAAACAATGAACGAAGTGATCAATATCGGAACATGGACTAAATTTAGCCATGATAGAATTGACATTTACAAAATTATATCTGACAGTAAACTAGGACAATTAACTCATCAACAGTGAAATGTTTTAAATTTGTCAAATAGCGCTTCATTAAATACGAAATTCTGGCAATTAAATTAAAAAAATCTGGATATGAAAGAAAACTCACATGATTCACTTTTATCGCAATTTACATAGTTTTGATTTATTATATTTATCTCTCATTGATTGATTTATGATTTATCAATTATTTATGTGGGTATTACCTAGTTTATGAATATTTCTTAGATTCTATTTAATTGAAAATATATATATGTTTATCCGAAATATAATTATAGTTGAAAGTTGTACTTTCGAAATCGCAAAAAAAAGAAAATGAAAAATTATATTAAGTAGAGTGTTACATTACAATCGATTGATCGATTTTGGTCAGTATCTTATTGTCGCATCCCCCTGCCCTGATACAACCTAAATGAAATGCCAAGTTTCAGCTTTCTACGATTTTCCGTTTTTTGAGTTATAGTGGCACACACATACACACAGACAAACAGAGAGAGAGAGAGAACAATTTCTAAAAGCGCTTTTTCGGAATCAGGAGATCTCAAAACAAGTATTTCCGGTGAAAGCTTAATTTCGAAAATTTGACTCGATCGTATAAGAGAAAGTAAAAAATGCATTTTTAAACGTTAATTCTTTTAAAGTCTAATTTAATTATATATAGCTCCTGAATTTGTTTATTAATGATATCCGGTAGCCAATATTATAATTAAAAATAAATGAAATATTAGTCAAGATTTCTACTTCTATTTATACTATTAAGTATAATGGAGTTGATGAGGAGAGAAATTGGGATTGATTAAGTAGACGAGATTTGAAGACACTATTATAATATAAGTTTACACTGACTGCACTGGACTGTAAAGATTTAATAGAATAAAGGAGTAGAGTAGAGTTATGGCACGATGCGATGTATGTTGAAACTGATAGATTGATTGATTCATATCTAGATCTCTCGCTGACTTATATACAGGTTCTCCCCACTCTAGCCTGCTTATGTGAGAGAGTACGAGAGAGAGTCTGCTTTCTCTCGGTCGGGCTTGGCTCTCTCTCTCTTACCGTTACACAAGTAATACATTAATGTGTTTAATTTTACTCCATTCCATTACATAATGGAAATCATGAATGATGAAATTTATTTTTAAAAATATGAAAAATAAAAAATTATTATTAACACAATGGCTTTATAGTTTTGTCTCTATGGTTATCAACAAAAACAGGGAACTGGAATATTTGTTTGAGCACATTGGTTTTAGCACCTTATCAATAGTGAATATTCTTTAGTAAGTAAAACAAAAATAACAGTTCATTCTTTTTTCTTTGTTCATTTTCATTTTTTTATTCATCGAGAAATCGTATATTCAGATTTTTAACAACTTCGGATTTTTTACTAAACATTTAGTTGCCCTTATTAAAATTATATAGAAAATCTAAGTGGTGGGGTGTGTATATGTTGTTTTGGGGATAAATCAGGTACCTACTCTATTGTGAAATAAATTAAGATAGCACTTAAGCCATAACCATAACCCCATACTCCGCCAAAAGCCACCTTAAATGAATTTTGCCAGAAAAATATTTCAAATCAAAGTTGTAATAGGATCCAAAGAGAGGATCCATAGCAGAGAAAGAGAGACAAAAATGACAGGGCCACTCTCTCGGACTAGAGTGGGAGAAACTGCATGAATACAGCGACGGGAGATAGTTGTACATCAGAGTTCACTCGCCAGTCACAACGTGTCATATACCTTACCCTTTACCAAGATGCAAAGAGAGGATCCATAGCAGAGAAAGAGTGACAAAAATGACAAGACCACTCCCTCTGACTACAGAGGGAGAAACTCCATTAATACAGTGACGGGAGATAGTTGTACATCAGAGTTCACTCGCCAGTTACAACGTGTCATTTACCTTACCCTTTACCAAATCTACCATACTCTACCATTTCAGTGTAAAGTCCAGGCGCTCAGTGTCACTTTTTACATTATACAGTGTTCACCCATATCTAGTTGTTCATTCAAACCAAACCATTTCTCTCCTTTATCATACCCATTATAAAGTTGTGGCTTATTATATGTGAAATTGATTTATCAGGTTTAAAGAAAATCGATGGTGCCTTTTTCGAGAAAAACACATAAAACTGAAATTAAAAAAAAAGCGAACCATTCACTAAAGTCGCATTTCCGGTTAATGGCTTTTGCCAGGAGTCTTCGTGTCTGATGCGGTGGTAGTGCCTAAACGGAATTCCATGTTTGAGCTTCCTGAGACTTTTCGTTTTTGTAACAGTAAAAAATCTGGTGTGAAAACTCACAACTTTCTGTTACTCCTGTTCTCAAAATAATAATTAACAAATGTTGTAGTTTGTGTACCAACTATAACGAAATTCATCGAAAACTGAAAAAGCTGTTTAACACTTGGAATTTTGGCCATCTATTTATTTCTAATTAATTTTGTTTGGATGATAGAATTGTATAATCAACTATGATACCACTTTAGAGGAAGCTGTAGCCCCACCCCTCCCTTAAAAGTACCCTTAAATGAATTTTTCCATAGAAATATCTTAAATAAAAGATGTAGATCTTTGCATTTTTAATTTATATACGAAGTTTGAAGAAAATCGTCTGAGCCATTTTTGTGAGAAAATCGCGAAAAAACTGAAAAAATCATTTAGTAAAGTGTTGAAACAAACGCACTTCCGGTTATCCGATTTTTTCAAACTCGGAATTTCAACAACATACGTACTTAATTCTAATTAACATTATTTAGATGAAAAAATTGTCTAATAAACTGAAATAGCAGGTAAGATGAAAACTTAACCCCACCCCTCCCCCAGAACTAAATGAATTTTCCTGGAGAAATGTTTCAAATACAAGTTTTAGCTCTTTCTATGGATAGTTGATATACGAAGTTTGAAGAAAATCGTCTGAGCCATTTTTGAGAAAATCGCAAAAACGTAAAAAAAGCAACTAGTAATGTGGTACTTCCGGTTGAGAAATTTTGACCGTCAGATACTATGGTGATAACTGATAACTAAACGTAATATCAAGTTTCACCTTTCTACGGTTTTTCGTTTTTAAGTTAATACATTTAAAGTTAAAATCGTTGTAATCGTCGGATAATTCCAAATGGGATTCGCCGAGACAATTCCGAAAAACTTGGAAACCTATTCTTTAAAATAACATTTCCGGTTAACTAATTTTCTTCAAAAACTTGAAATTCTTGGAATGTGTTTCATGGACTTTTAATATTGAATGAGTGTTAGCACTTTAAGCTTTACCGAATTAGTGCTTTAAAGGAAAACATAACATTATAGCTTTCCTCACAATTCTAAAAAATGATCTTTGTGGAAAATTATTTGAAATAAAAGTAATAATCCTAAGAAAGTTGTTGGAACCATTTCAGAGAAAGATTAAAAAACTGTTTAATGGTTGTCGAATTTTTGAACGAAATCATGTCCGGTTCCTGTAAGTGGTACTTGAACCAATATCAAGTTTTGAGAGTCCTATGATTTGTCGTTTTTTATATATTTGGAAATACAGGTGTCATGCTCACTCCACATTAACACTCACCAAAATATATATATTTTTTTGTTGTAGTACAGGGATTACTGCACAAAACTCCAGATTTCGAAAATTTCGCAATACTTCTTTCAGTAATAAGAGAGAATGTAAAAACAAAACAAAATATACTTGATTGCTGTAATAGGAAATTTCATTCATTCTTCATTCTCTTATAATACTGACTTTTAAATACTGTCTTAATGATCCAGGACATGATAGCTGGATTGTTGCGGTCGGTTGTTTATGTAATAAAATAATACTTCATTTTCCCGAGAAAACGGATTATTGCTAAGTTCCGTGAGAGCTGTAACAATTATTATAACATAGCCAATTATATGTGATTTAAAAATTCCCAGTTTTAATGAATATTTGCCCTATTTAACCAAGTTCTCTTGGACTTATTTAGATAGAGTTTTATTATTATTTTTATCATCATTTTGTGATTGTATCATGTTTATCAGCTAATAGAGAATGATAGACAACAAATCATGAGGGAATTCTTTAAATTTTTTATATTTGTTAATTTAATAAAGTAGTTACCTACAATGATGTTTTGTAAAATAATTAGTAAGAAAAATGTATAATTGTATAATAAGTTGTAAATGTAAAACTACAATTATAACATCTAACTTACAAGGGAGAATGGTGATACATTCATCAGATAAATATTTTATTTATTCTTCTGTACATAAATAGAAAACGAACCTTTGATAATGATTGTCACCATAGTAACAGCCAAGTTATAAAAAAATAAAATAAAGAATAACTATTTCAATTTAGTAAATATTAACCAAAAAGAATTCAGTCATGGAATCAATTAGTGAGAGAAATATGATGACCTTAACAGTACTTCTCAGCAGTTAGCGTGCCGCGCGGAGACACCAAACTGCACTCTTTCTACCATCATTAGTGTATTCCACGGTTTTTTTATTTGTTTGCTTCATCAATTTTGCTGCCCTTTTTATCAAATTATAGAGCAAGATTGATTAATGTTTTATTCTCTATTTGAATAATTGTAATATACTGTTTATTGCAGTGTTGCATTGTTACTTTCTCTTACCCCCTAGTATAAGAAGAGGAAGCGTGGCGATCGTGTCAAATTTTCGGAATATTGTTTGCACAGGAAATACATGGTTTGTGATCCCGGAGTACGAAAAAAAATGTTTTTAGCAAATGGTCTGTATGTGCGTACGGTGTGCGCGCGCGCGCGTGTTAACAAAATATCTCAAAAACAAAACAAAAATCGCAGAAATCTCAAAACATGGTATTTCGTTTAGATACCACCACCACCATCTGACTCAAGGATTTCCGGTTAAAATCCATTAAACGGAAGTGCGACTTTACTGAATGTTTTTTTTTTTCTTCCAAGTTTTTATGTGATCTTCTCAAAAAATACTCCAATGAATTTGTTTTAAACTTCAATTACTGCGACCCTATCCCTATCATATTTATTAGAAACATTTTTCAAAAAAAGAAATATATTTTTTGATAGTTGTGCGGGATTAAATTTCAAATGTTATATGCGGGGTAGGTTATCGACGCGTTTTCTTAACTACAAGTCTATCTGCCAGGATTGTAACTTGGTATTTGTTCTTCCTTCAACGCTTCTATATTTTTTCGGTTAGGACAAATGAGTAAAATTTGAAGTTTACAGGAAATTTGTCATTTTATCCCTAATCCCTATTGCGCAACAGCCCATAAAGGGCCAAGGCTTGCCAGACGGCGATTTGAATAGGGGAGGCGTGTGGTAAGTCGCCGCAGTTCCCACGCCGTTTAGTTCCGGCCTTCGCTACCTAGAGCGCTACCAACTGTAGCTTCCCACTTTTCATCACGATCCTGGATCAACACCGACTTTGCCTTCACGGGAATCGAACCCTGAATTCTCGCACGAAAGCCGAGTTCTCTAGCCACTAGACCAACGCGTGAGGACTTGTCATGTTATATGTAAATGTATTAAGAGGAGTAAGTGAAAGGCGTGTGAATGTTTCACTTACTCCTCTTAATAATAATTACTTCACAGTTTAAACCACAAAAGTTCACTTTGTTCACTTCATGTACACTTTTCACAAACTAGTGACTTTGTTTATAACTGGAAAAACTCTCTCAACTCTCTGCGGTCCCACTGTTTATATCGGTGGGGAATATTCTAGAACTTCCTCGATTTTTCTAGAGAAAACTTGAGCGCCGCCAGCGCTTCCAGCGGCCACTGGGAGAACCTTAGGTACCTGCCTTCTCTCCTAGATGGCACCAGTGGCTGCGTTACAATATATATACAAATTCACTACTAAACACTTCAAATTAAATTTAAATTTTTTTTTTAGCAAACTTTTAATTAATTAATCACAAAAGATCATTAATTTGAGAAAAAGGCTTGATTCTATTTGTAAATTTTGTGTATAAATTGAAAAAGATTTAGTCAATTTTTAAAAGTTTTTTTTTTTCAATTTAAGGCGCGTTAACATCCATGGTCATTAGCGCCCTGAGCCTTCTCAGTGTACTGTCGGCCTCCGGACAGTGTTCTCTCGTTACGGACAACACTGTCGGATGAACAGTAGAGGCTAAATTTTTTCCTAGGAAGAAAAAAATCTAACGGCAGCACAGCTGGACTCGAACCCGGGGCCTCCGCGTAGGAGTCCAGTGCGCTAATCCTGAGCAGTTCCCTTCCCTTAAAAGGTTTTATTTAATTCAAAGTGCTAAATATTGTTATTATATAACAAAGAAAAGAAGAAAAAGAAAAGCGCTAGCAACTTTTTCAGTAAAAACTTTTTTTCATACTCAACATAGCTCAGAACTAAATTCGGTTTCGAAAATTTGAAACAATCGCAGTAGTTCCAATCGCCAGTAACAAGCTGCCATCTGTTATTTGAGTAATGATATTCTTAAATAATAAATCGTTTGGGAAGGGGTTAGCTCAGTGGTAGTGCTCTGGATTCGCTCGTGGATGGGTTCGAGTCAAGGCTATATTGCCCCTATGATTTTTTCTCTTCCAAGGAGACTTTACTGTTCATTGATCACTGATGAGCAGTGTTGCCTGTTACGAGAATATATGTTGACTGTTATGAGAATTGTACTAAATTGGGTTAAAGTAAAGAAAATTTAAATTATATAGAAACCTTTACAAGATGTTGGTCTGCCCGAAATTTAATTGCTGACAAGCAAATAGTATCCGGATAAAAAAAAAGAAGATAGTATAGGATTAAAAAAAAAGAAGGAGAATCTACGTCAGGTTGCCGGCAGTGCACTAAGATGGACGCTAATGTTCATAGGTGTTGACGCGCCTTAAAAAAAATTAAATCTTTTTTGAATTTAAAGCAACCCCTAGATGGATTCATATAAAAAGGGTGCTAAAAAATATATGAAGCGATCAGGAATTAACTCTGAAAGAAGAATGGACTTTAATTGGGTATTGGATTTTTATCGTGAACTCAGGTAGATCCTTGTTTTTTCTATGTCGGGTGAGCGACGAAATAAAAAAAAAAAAAAAAGAGATCGAATCAATTCTCGTATATTTTTTTTAGCATCGCTTCGACGATTGACTTTCATTAGGCTTATATTTATTTAGTAAACGAACATGCAACAGATGTTTGACGATCACTTCTAGATAAAGATACAACATTAAATTTCGATAGTGAAAGAAACTAGGAATAGAAAAATTACAAAACCAAAAACTTTAGAGCTACAGCCCATGAAGGGTCAAGTCTTGCCAGACGGGGATTTTATTCGGGGTGTGTAAGTTAAGCACGCTGCGTTCGCACCCCTGAAGTTCTGGCCGTCACTACGTAGGTTCGCTAAACTGTAGCTTCCTACTTTTAGAAAAACATCTAAAAAATAAAAAAATAAAACTTTATAAATATCTTTTCGTAAAAATGTACAAGAACATAGGCATTAGTATCAAAACCGAGAAAGCACCAGCGATTTATTGCAACGTAATAAACATAATGAAAAAGAAAAATACATTGCAATACTGACTCAATATTCATAACGCTTCGTACCAGATTATTTATATAATCAGATAATTGTGATCATGCGTGAAAGTAGTCATTTATTCATTCGTATTTATTTACATAGTTAAAGAGGAATGATATATTAAATAATCAATATAGTTCGCATCAAGCAATAGTAGCTATAACCAGGGCGTTGTAAAGAAAATTCAAAAAAATCTTTATATGAAGGTAACACAATTCATATTCAGAAGCATGAAATATATATTTTTAAACTTTGTAAAGTGTATGTATATTTTATTTTCCTAAACATAGCTCTCTCTCTGATGAAGACCAAAAGTGGGTCGAAAGTTGTTTTTCTTCACCTGCTGATCCTTCAACAGAAACGGAAAAATAAGAATTTACCTATCATGGTGCACCTCAATACAATAATCCAACCCGTTTTGTAATTAAAGTTGTTTTTGAATCCACCTATGGTGTCTAACCATGAAAGAAATATTACAGGTTATGTGAAAGAAGATGGATAAAAAATGCAAACTTTGATAGTGTAATGTATCACTTGACATTTATGTATTGATCTGGTAATGCTGGGAATAGAGTGGCATATTTCAGAACCAACTGGAGGAGAGCAGGAAAACTCAGAATATTTCTATGCGAGAAAGTATTTCTTATAGATTAATGGTTGGAGGATGCTCACCTAAAGTAGGTGCCCTAAGGCGTTGTCGACGGATCACATATCTAATTTCTTTATGTTTAAGACTGGTGACAGACATTTTACAATCCATATTTAGTTTTCGATATTAATCTGTATATTTTTGATATTAGAAAGCTAGAGAAATTCCTAATAAAGACGTTGAAAAGATTTCATATTATTTATCACAATTTGTTTTCCATTGAATTTTCTTAATTTCCATTTCTTTATGTGATTTCATGTTTACTAAAAACTGATTTGTATGTTATCATTATTTTTTTGTTTTAATTGATCAAGGATTTGTTTTAAAAATTTAATTATATCGAGAAATAACCTCTGCATATTCTAGATAGTTTTCTTATCAATGTTTACTGATAATTATTGTAAACATTTGTGTGAATCATTAATTTAATCATAGATTAAAGAAATAAATAGAGAGAAAAATCTCTCTACAGATTTTTTTCGACCACAATAATCTCAAATTTCTTACATTTGAATTGTGATAATTAGGCAAATTACTAGATTATCTCACTCAGCTCAGTTTAGTTATCTCACCTTATTTGGCTA
Organism: Triatoma infestans; assembly: GCA_011037195.1. Taxonomy (NCBI): domain Eukaryota; kingdom Metazoa; phylum Arthropoda; class Insecta; order Hemiptera; family Reduviidae; genus Triatoma; species Triatoma infestans. Next base: position 9,769 of record JAAEAF010011104.1, read on the forward strand.
AACTGTTGAAAGTTGTCTTCAAAATAAAGAAGTTTTATCAGTTTATTTTTATATACATCATGTTTGGAATATTTATTATTAATATTTTTGTGATTTGAAATATGAATAATATTTCTGGGCGCAGAGTAATTAGGAGTGCTAGGTAATGCACACAGTGTCGGTTGAAATCACAATATTGGTGGCCATATTGCAACAGGCTCCTTCACAGGTAGTTGTTATTTGTAGTTATAGACTAACACTGGCAAGAATCACAGTTGTGATATAAAAATAAAGAAATGAGGCCCTACTTCTCCCTCCCTCCTTGCCCGTGAATGGCTATAGGTAATTTCTCCCTCCCTTGGCCGGACGCACGCATGTAACTGACCGTAAGATGAGCTTGTCAACGGTTCAGGTTTTTGTTTAGAAAAACCTTAAATTTCTATTTCTTTTTCTTTTGCTGTTTTCTCTGATAAGAGAAACTACTGATTATTGGAAAACAACAACTTTTTCCTTATGATTTTCTGCAACATTTTGTGTTAACAATCAGTTCCGGGATGCCATCCAATCTTTAGAACGTTTTGTGTTTTCATAATATCATCGCGTTTGATAATAAAAGAAGTAAAAAAGAAGATGATGGTTTTTTTTTTCTAATGAATATTGTAGCTTTACAAAAGATATAAGAAATTATGGTACAAGGTTATATGGGTTACATTATCAACATAATACAGGTAGGTTGCACGGTCCTTTAGGCAGAATGCAAAATAATGGAGAATAATAAATGCGCTTGTAGGATGAATGTCCTACCTGATCTTGCCGGATATTTCGAAGCTTCTGGCAAGACTGTCCCCATTACTTTAAGATTGCGTGAATACGATAGCGTCATGTATTGCTCCGCTTACCAACATGTGGTGAAAATTCTCCACAACTGTAGTTTCTTTTGCGATATTTTCTCGACACTGATTTGGATATTTTAATGCAAACCATTGCTTATGGCGCCTCTGAATTACTGTGAGTATGTGTATGTATGAATTTTTTTTTTTAATCATGACGTAATTAATTCTACGCGTTGAAATTACAAGTCACCTACTAGTAGGAAAAAGGGCCTTATAACATTATTTCGCAGGATACATTGCGGACACTGTATGTATGTATATATATATATATTAACATTATTGTAAATTAGTTTGTGTGCTTTTCTGGGATAGTAATAATAACGCAATTTTTAAACAAATTATTTTAATTATGTTGAATATTTAGTAAATAGTTCTAAAGCATGCCGCTAGATGGCTGTTAGAATTTAATAACTGATGTAGTGATTAATAATAACTTGCTAAATGTAATAATATTGCGCAATAAGGCTAATGTAAACTAGTAGTTAGTATTATTACTGGTGTTGTATATTCAACTCCAGTAGATGAGTTATCTCTCTCTCTCTAATTTGGCCGCCACTTTTCTTGATCGTTATCCTCTGAGTCTTGTCTAACAGATTGTTGATTGCATGCTTCCATTAAGATTAATTAATTGTCCCGTAGGGCTAATACAGTATCAAATATTTAGGTCATGTATTTATCGCCCACTACTATCTACTATCATTAATATTACTGCATTAATCCACACTGCCTCAGTCGCTTCCCCCATTCGCCCGTCTTTCTATATTTATTTGTTTGCCGTAAGATTCAACCATTAACTTCTATTTCCCACTAGCTGAATGCAATGTCCAAGGAAACCTGTAATTATTTTTATTTAATAACTTGAAGGGCTCCTTTGAATGAATTCGTGGTAGCATTTTTGGTGAACTCGTAGCCTGCTGTCATGGCAGCCTACGGTAATCGGCCTACCAATATTTCTTCCTGTTCTCTTATAGAAGAGAGTTGTTTAGGTTTTCTTCTTGTGGTTTTCCAAATCACGTGAGTATTCGATAAAGCAGACTGACAAGGCTCGTAAGTTAAACTACACTATTGTTTCACCCCTCAGTTCTGCATATGGCCTAATAGAGATCAGCATCAGATATCACTTGAAGCGTTTATTTAAGGCTGCAACTAAAAACAGACCATGTGAGAAGCTAATGCAATGATCCACAATTACATATTAGATTACATTCTTTGGAAGTTGGCTATTAAAGCCTACCTCACTCCGACTTCTATAGGTCTGTTGTAACACCCAGTCCTAGCTATTTAATTAGACTGAAGAGTCTGGAAAATGACTCCTGAGAAAATCTTGAAAGCGTTGGTTTCTCCTTCCCAAGGAGAAAACAGAGTCCCTCTGACACTGACAGAGTACGTGGTCATACTATTTCATCTTTTTCCTGATAAAATGTACGCAGGTTATCTTTTGTCAGGCCATCCGATACATGAGCTTGTTTAGCCGTCAGTGGCCGGTGGAAAGCTTGGAATTATCCGTATGGCCGCATGGCGTTGATGGAGTAATTCTGTAGTAAGCCTGGGCGAATAGCTATTAACAAACTTTTCCTTCTGCTCTGGCCTGGGATATTTCTTTCTATTCTTGCGATTGTTTACCCATGAGGCATCTTGCAATGCCACAGAGGGGTTTATCAGGTCTAATAAGGGTCCTATGGAAACCCTCCCGGGCAAGGTGATCTGCCGCTTCGTTGCCTTTAAAATACAATTAGATATATACAAAGTTCCTCTTCTAACCGCCAAAGTGCCTACTGGTCCCAATGGTTAATTGTGCCACTAGCTGTTGATAGAATAAATGCCTATCATCTTCTTGTGCGGCGCTAAAAAAAAAACCTATGCATTTTCTTACATATCTAGAGAACTATATCTCTACCTGTACTCACTAATAATGAAGTCGAACAAGGTTATATTCGGTAAAGTAGTGTTTGAAGTCCACAGCATAGTGCAAATACTTAGTCAAGATGATTTAAGAATGCTGTCCCCATAAACAGAGCCGAACTTCAATAAATTGAGACCTTGAGTCAAGTTCATCCTTCTTATTATATTTCAATGATATCTGGAATTTTTATTTCAAGGTTATCCATCGTTATCTTAATTTTCTAACTGTAATATAGTGTTTACTACGTTTTATTTTTAATCAATTATTTTATAATTGCATGCTTGTCTTATTTGTCCTGTATAGTGTGTGCTTATAAAGAACGTAAGTTTTAACAAGAAGGGTAGGTAGTGGTCGTGGGTAGTTGTTTTTTTGTAGGACCAAATAAATTTGGGCATCTACTCTAGAAATTACAGTAGTATTAGTAAAATTTGAACTAAGTCATTGAAATATATTAATTAAAAATCTAGAAGTAAAACGTAAGATCTTAAATGAAATACTTGAACTGTTAGATATAAAAAATAAAATATCGAATCAGAAATCATCAGAGACATTTTCTTATAGGCTGCTTCTTTTTGTGGTCATCGACCGGTTTCGGGGGTTCGCCCATCATCAAGATGTTTTTGTCAAACAGGGTAATAACATAGACTTGCACAGCTGGACTCGAACCCGGGACCTCCTTGCGGATGTCCATTGCGCTAACCACTATGCTAATGCCTTCTATATATTTCCAAAATTTATACCAGTATAGTTTCTTTTTTAAACAATTTTATTCTTTACATGAAAATATAATAATTTCAGAGTGAATTGTTTTTAAAACTGTCTTTCGGTGTTACACAGTAATAATAATAATTAACAGTAGGTTGTAAAAATTAGCACTTTTATTGGAGAAAAACTTTATAATACTAAGTGTTACATTTATTGCTCACTAGGCTTTGAAATCATTCAGTTTTCAGCGCCTACATTTCATATAAAGTTATATTTTATGTCACTTTTTGAAGTAACTGTGTCATCTTTATCGCAGACATTTACTAGATTAATTTGGTAAAAGAACTGAAATTTTCTACATCATAATGATTAAGGAAATAATTATGTGTGTCAATAAATGTAGAATCTGTTTATTAGATCATTATTCATTAATGCCAACTTAAGTCCGGGCAAATGGCGTTGGATCAGAGTTGGTTGCCGTCTTTGCGAAGTTGGTCATCTTCTATCGGTTTTTTTTTTTTGGACGAAACATCAAATTCATAGTTTGTCTATAAATTAGCCGTTATCAGATGACAGTTTATGGTGCTTAGTCATTTACAAAATGTTCGCCATTAAATGCATATGAGTTTGAAACATTTAGTAATTTTCAATTTATAATTGAAACATTCTCAGTTAAGTTTCTGGTTTGTTTCTTAACATTTTGTTAAGATTTTATTCATTACAGATCTGAAGTATCATTTTTAATTGTTCATAGTAATTCTGAATTATATTGCATTCCAATTATACATTTACATTATTGTACACCTTCTATTATTGTTTGTAATAAGAAACATGAATGTAAGATGGGCATCATAAATTTGGAAATATATGAAGTATTAATTTTATTGAAATAATTGGCCAATTGATTATTTATGTTTTGTATTTAATTAAAATTAGCCATGATACTCAGTTAGCGCAACTCTCAATTTCAACAAATTCATCAATAGCTATTTCCTTATGAGAAATAACCAGAGCTTTGGGCCTTATTATTGAAACATTCAAAAACCTATCTGGCTAAACAATATGATTGTAGTTAATAAAAGTGTGTTTGTGTGTATGAAAGTGTACGAGAGATGAATGAATGCGTTTAGGTTTAGGTATTGGCGGGATTGGTTGAAATATCGAGTAAACCATCCTATTTGTAAATATCTTGTATATACCTTTATTGTATATTGTGTACATATAATTTATATATTAGATTAAGTATATAAGGGTGCAAGGAATATTGAGTATGAATATTGGTCTGATAGTTTGTAGGAATGAGTCGCGTTAGGCTTTCAGAGATAATTGTGCAAATGTTTATTGGCGTGTTTGTATTTGGCAGGAATGAATGAGTAACTAATTAGTCAGTTCAGACCACATGAGCATTAATGGCTGAATGATGACGTCAGTGCAAAAAAAAACAAAGAAACCTACAATTCACGTTTGAATTTATGGACACTTTTCTGGGTGCAGTTTATTAATTAGAAAATACTATCTATCAATTATCTAAAATTTATGATACATATTCAGTAGTACAATAATGTAACAACGTTATATTAGTTATGTTACGCGAAATCAATTTCTGCGGACCAATTGGGATTGGCTTCAAAATTATGGATTTTTATGTAGCCAACTTAAGGGGAGCCCATCAAATGGATCCATCCTAAATCTAGCGTAATTTCCGGTCGAAAATAAGCACAAACCAAATTTGTGAGACAATTGAAAAAAAAAAAAATTCTGATGTGAAACACTCACAACACTTTCTCTTACTCCAAATTACATAGTTACATAGTCTATAGTTTTTCAAACTCTAATATATAACGCTTCTTCTTATTATAATTTATTTGTTTAATTGCACTAATAATGAGAAGGATTCCTTCTTTTATGTTATTATGAGAAACTAGATTTTGATTGAATTAGCTCATGCGTAGATTTCCATCTTTATGGTACACATTCAATACTTTGAGGGCTGCGCCACATATATAAAATTAATATAATGTATAGCTAAAAATTCCAGGTCTAAGACAAGTTTTTTTTAACTAATTATTATGAATTTCTTGGAGAAATTTTTGTGAGTATTTAACAACACTTTTATTTTGTTCCATTAGTATAAATGGCCAAAAACAAAATGTCGGGTATTTGCATTTCTGCCTAATTCTCTTTTGCTTTCTTTTTCAGCAAGGGAATAAAAATGCTGACTATTTTCTTTGTAACTCACATTAATTAAATAATAACATTAAATATTATTTTAGAAATAACTTGATTTTTAGCATTTCTTTTTTTTTTTAAATTTTATTGCACAAAATACCTTTAAAAGGAAAATTAGTGAAAATATTCTAAACTAGATTTTTCATAACAGTAATTAACTAATAATTAGCCAATCACAGTGTAGAAGTGATGGTGTGAAATGTGGGTGTATGTTAGGCCAATTAGACATTTAGAATTATCATGTTGGCCACGCCCTCATTTGACACCTTCACTTGTACAATGTGATTGGCTAATTATTTATAGCTAATTATTTCTATGAAAAATCTAGTTTAGAATTTTTTTTACTAATTTTCCCCTTTATAGGTATTTTTAAACTGTCAAATTCTGCAATAAAAAATGTTTATAATAAAATGCAAAACATCAAGTTATTTCTAACATAATATTTACTGCTTTATAAAATTAATGTGAGCTATAAAGAAAAAACACAGAATTTTCATTCCATTGTTGAAAAAGAAGACAAAAAATAATTAGGCAGAAATGAAGATGCAATGTAAGTCCTACCAACTTATATTCGGTCGTATTTACTTACTAGTGGGACAAAATAAAATTGATCTTTAAACACCCATAAAATTTTCTGAAAGGAATTTACAATTTTTGGTTAAAAAAATTTGCCCTCACCTGGAGTTTGTAACTAATCATTATATTATCCTTAGTTATATGTATGTGGCACAGTTCTTAAAGTATTAAACGAGTTCTACCTATAATGATAAAAATCTGTGCAAGAGCTAAAAAAAAAATCAAAATCTAGTTTCTCGGAACAACATAAAAAAATCTGCTGTGATACATTCACACAACTTTCTCTTAGTGTAGTTTACAAAATTGTGATTAACAAATTTTATAGTTATTTATACCCAATCTAATGAAATTCTTCAGTGTTTTTATGGAAATCGCAAAAATTGAAAAAAATGTTCTGTAAAAACGCACTTCCGATGATTCGATTTTTTTAAAACTCGGACTTTCAACAACATATTTAATTCTAATTAATATTATTAGATGATAGAATTGTGTAATAAACTGAAATAGCACTTTAGTGGACCCGTAACCCCACCCCTTCCTCAAAAGTACCCTTAAATGAATTTTCTCGGAGAAATGTTTCAAGTAAAAGTTGTAGCTCTTTGTATGTGTAGTTGATATACCATGTTTAAAGAAAATCGTTGGAGCCGTTTTTGAGAAAATTGCAAAAAAGTAAAAAACCTATTCCGTAAAGTGGGTTCTTCTGGTACAGCAGTTCGTATATATACATATATTCATAAATTCTTGTTTTTTTTTTTCTTCACAATTATTTGTACCAGTAAAATGGTACAAAAGAATGCGCTGGTTTTGAGCTTATTCCCACCCTTCGTTTCGTTATCACTGTTTGTATTATCTCCGTCTGAACTGCTTTTGTATTTGCGAGATATTATGTATTTGGCTTGTATCGAGAACGAGGATTTCTTTGACTTATCCCGAAATCACGTATGTTCGGATAATAAGACGTACCCCAATTTTAAGTCGATTTATAATCAGAAAGATTAGTGTTTATCTTCCTTTTCGTTCATATGTTATGTTTGACTACTAATATTTTGTAAGATTCAATTTCCTTAATTAGAAATATACGTATACCTTAATATATTCATGCAAAATCTAAATTAAACATTGCAACATACTACAACTCGTTAACATACATACTACTATATCATATCCTTTGTAATTAATGTAAAATGTTCGCAGGTTGATACAAACTCTCTGTTCACCATCATATTTATTAAATATCATTATCCCCTAAAGATGACATTAACCCATGTATTTGTATTGTTTACTGTTGTTTAGGCGATTGGTATTTGGTAGTAATTGACGTAATTTGCTAATTGTTTGAAGCGTTGCTGCCAAATAGATGTTCAATTCATTACCATTCTACAATATTAATAGGTTGAAATATGTATTACTGTATAATAGAGAGTGTACGAGGAGGGATACTAATAAAACTATCAATATTCAGATTATAATATGATGTTTAAAGAGATTCCTAGTAATAGTTTTTTGAGAAATTTAGGAAGCCGAAAAAGAAAAAAAAAAACACTCAGATAACATCGCATCCCCGTCCAGAGAGAGGATTGGTTTTAAATTGAATCCTTCATGACAGATTTATTATTTCTTCTACATAACGAAATATGATGTTTAAGTTTCCTGCAGTTTTTAGTTTTTTGAGTTCACTTTCACAAACTGACTAATTAGAAAAAAAAGAACACTTATTTCGTACTTAGAGAATCGCAAAACATGACACTTCCGGTGAAAACTAAATTTAGAAAATTTGACACGACAGCAATACATTTCCTTTTAAAAATGAAAGAAAGTAAAAGAAAACAACGTTAATAAAGTAATTGAAGTTTAACGAACCAATTTGAAGGAAATAAATTAATTTTTAAGATAAAAGGGTTTCTATTGTTTTAGGAATATTTAGGCATCGTTTTATTTATTTATTTATTTTTATTAAATAATTATTTTTCTATTTTAAAATTGAACCGTTCTAAAGATAAAAGGTGACCTCGTTTTTTTTTTTTTTTTTTAATCATCCTTTAGGTTGGATTATTGATTTATTTAGTGATGGTGATCTTGAGCCGAGTGTTGTTAGCTGTGACAGGAAGAGAACACCACCTCTGTCATGTTTACACACTTCCCGCTTCATTTTACTTTGTTTATATAAAAGATAATCTAAATTTAATATTCAATACTTCCCACCCTCTCTCTCTCTTCTTCTTTTTTCATATATTTTTTTTTGCAGTTTTATTTTGTCGTAACAATGTAGTGGTGAGTAATGGTTTCAGAAACTTCGTATTTTGTTTTTAAGTGTCTGTATTATATATATATATAATTGATGAATCTGATAAAAATTGTTAGCTATTTTATTTTGTAGGTAATTATTAATACTTGTGGAACACTTATGCATCCTTAGAAATATCAGCCCCGGTTTCTCAACGAAATTAATTATAATCAAATAATTAATAGCAATTACAGAGTATTATTTTCATTGCAGTGAGTTAGATTTTAGATATTAATTTTCACCAGAAATAGTTAGTTATTTATCAAAACAATGAGTAAAGTAATGCTTTTTTTTTACACCCTAGTGCAGGTATTGACCGCTTGAGCGTAGCAAGTGTGGCAACTGAACGAGATTGTAAAAATATTTTACTCAAATAGTAAATTTTAAATTTTTTCTGGAACTGCATTATAATTAGGTCTTAATTTATATCAAAATAAAAAATTATGAAAAATTGCATACTGAGGATGTATTTTAATTCAAATCAAATGTTCCTTCTCTTTAGTATAACATGAAATCTGTTGCTATTTGGGATTTGTTTTTTTAAATTACATTGATTTTCTCACGTATTACCGATAGATATCGGGACAATTAGAGTAGAATACTTTGCTTTTCTTCACTTGTGAGCAAAAGTTTTGGCTGTTTTTACTTTTTGTCATAAAATTATTTTATCGAAAACAGCTCCAACGATTTTTTTCAAACTGGTTATATCTACTAATTATAAAAAAAGCAAAAAAGCTAAAACTTTTATAAAAACATTTTTTCCGGAAAATTTATTGAACGGGGGGGGGTTGACGTTAGGCTTTTCCGCCAAAATGTCATTTCAAGACATTATACGATTCTGTCGTCACTATTTGTCGAAAAAGATCTGTTTAACGGAAGTCCAACTTTTATGTTAACTTTCGGAACCATTTTCGATTATATATAAAAATTAGTAATCGTATAAATAAATTAATTAAAACTATGTAAATTGCAATTAGAGAAAGTCACTGTCCTGCGAATTACTACTGTTCCAGTTTACTGTGACAGTTTCGCCTTACCCACTGTACAAAAAGTTCGCTACTTAGGGCTATACTTAACCGACGCCTCAACTGGAATCGTCATATCCGACTTAAACAGTTAGCACTACTTCAACATTACAAAATGCTGATGCGATTACTTGATAAACGATCTAACTTCCAAACTGTTAATTTACAAATGATTACTGAAAACGATTTGGACATATAGTCCAGAACTGGGGGGGTTCAACCAAACGATCGAATTATAATCGTATCCAAATCAAAATCCTCCGCAAAATCATTTCCGTACCTTTGTTTGTTTCCAACCATACAATCCGTGCAGATTTAAATATTCTATATGTCCATAACAAGAAATTCTACTCCAATAAACCAAATTTCGTAAACTTTATCATCTCATTTAAATCCGTGAACTTGCATCCCACAATAATTGTATAAATTATACTCGAGGAAAAATCATTAGTGACCTCCTGAGTACTTGACCAAGTAAATTGGAATGTTATTTCCGAATGGCTTTTCCACCTTTTGAAAACTTTTTTATGTTAATACATACTTTTAATTTGTATATACACTTTCTCTAATCTATCCGTTCTCTCTTAAACCGTTTTCCATCAATATATTTTCTTGAAATTATAAATTTATTAATATATATATATATACGAGTCTCGTATATATATTGAAGTCTCTAACAAAAGGTTTCTAGATAAATCAGAATTTTGAATTGATAGGTTTCATAGTAAATTAGTTGCAATTCCCTCCACCCACCTTCCAGATTCCAAAATGTGATTGGCATTTAACTGTAGCATTCGATTTTTAAAGAAAAAAAACAATATGTGTAGTTTTTAAAATAAATGAAATCATTTTCGAAAAAAATCACGGAAAAATGGAAAATTCTGTTAAATCGCATTTTCGGTTCACGGATTTTGATTGGTCCTCCGTGTCGGATGCGGTGGTGGTATCAACTTTGAGCTTTCTAGGATTTTTCGTTTTTGAGATATTTGGTTCAGACACACTTACATACATACATATATTCATACAGGAGAAAGACAGACATAGTGTCCTACAGACAGATAGAGAATTCAGACAATCGATAAAACATATGTTTCGTGTTCAAGAGGCCCTAGAACAATATTTCATGTGGAAAGTCAGTTTCGAAAATTTAACAAGACAAAGTAAAAATGTTGTTTGCTTTGCTAAGAAACTCGAAACTCTTGCCAATGCCTTTAATAAATCCCATTTAATTTTATCTGATCCATCGGCAGACATAACGCTTCACCAGAGGCCGCAAGCTAATACCATCCTTTTTTTTTGTATGCTGAGAACAAGTTTATATATAAGTCTTCAAAATTAGATTTTTTTAGTTACATGTAACATTTACTTCCGGCAGAGCTTTTAGATTTCAAAACTTGCCCTACTGTAATGAGATTTTTAGAGTCGCCGTACGTATTTTAGTGTCCTACAGTTTTAGGTACTCTAGCGAGGGAGGTCATGTTTATTATATTTTGTTAAGTTTAGTAAATTTAAGTCTTGTAAGATTGTTCCAAGTAAATTTTTAATTTAGTCTTATCTGCTTTGTGAGACTCAATAGTCTGTAACAAGAATATGAACTATGAGATAATAGTATTGATATTTCACACAAAAGTTCATTCGTGTAGGAATCTTGAAGGGAAATAATCAATTTAAAAATGTTACTGATGAAACCAAATTACCATTATATCGTTATAATTTACATCGTGAACCTTCCTAGTTTTCTTGTTAGCGGATTAATTACGATTTACAGAGGAATTTCTAGTTGTTTAATCTATACTAGCAATAAGGAATATTTTCAGAGAGTTGTGGCATTGGCTGGGGTTTAATTATGGAGGACAGCTTGTCAGGATGGATTAGTGTTCCATTAAAGAAATAAGTTGAAGCAATACTCTACCTGTGCTAACGTTTAATAAACCAATAATTCATACTGATATTAGCAGAATTATTAAGCAAAAACATTTGGGAATACTATGTTAATTCAGAAAGTTTTGATAAGTTTGTTATTTTCTCATAGTATTGTTGTCATGCAAATTTCTGAAATTGAGTTTTGTTTGCTAATACATGTTTTGTTTGGTAGTACATGTTTTCAGGTTCATTCACTATAAAAAAAAAATTTGTATAGACCGTATATTTAGATTAGATTAGACATGGGATACATCCAATTCCCCAAGCATGCAACCATTTAGAGGCTTATTGTGTCTGTACATTTAGTACGAGAAACCTCCTCTTTTCATGAGACTTACGACTTTGCCAACCAGATTTTTCATCCGCTATTATTTCCTCTGGTGTCAATGGTTCAAAAGGTTTCTGCATACGTATACAGTATATAAAGTTTAAAGAAAATCATTCCAGTTGATTTCGAGAAAATATCGCTATTAACTGAAAAACACAATTCAGCAATGTTGCACTTTTGACAAGCAATGTTGATGGTTTTTAGCACAAAATCTTCTTGACAGATGCGGTGTGATATCTAAACTTCGAGCTTCCTGCAATTTTACGTTTTTGAGATACTTTATTCACAATCTCACACACAACATACATTTACATAGAACTACAAATTATTTGCTAAAAACATTTTTTTCGTTTTCAGGAGACTTCAAAATATGTATTTCCTGTGAAAGCATCCATTTTGAATAAGTATAATCTAAGACTTTTTCAAAAAAATCCCATTCTTCAATCATACCGTCTTTCATATAACTCGCAACTTCCATTCATTTCCTGGCTACATTTAGTAATGTAGTATCTATGTAATACTCTGTATTGGAGGTCGTAATATTATTGTCATTTTTTTGTCAGGATCCAGGTTTTATCATTAGCATTTTGATTAGTATCTTCATTAATATCTTCTACTACCGTAGGTATTTCTGCTTTAGGAGTATCTTCTTGTACATATCCTTCTCTGAAAGAATGATGACCAGCATCGAAAACTAATACACCGACTTCATCACCAACATATAACATTTCACTTTCACTCATTGTGATTCAAAAGTGATCAGAAAACAAAATTAAAACCTTAAAAAATGATTCCAATGAATGGTATAAACTTCAAACAAGAATAACCGAAAGTTATTCGGTTATAAGAAAGTTGTTTCGGTTATAAGAATAACCGAAATGTGTTTATATGTGTGCGGGTGTGTATAAAAAACAAAATATCTCCAAAACGAAATATCGCGGGATGCGCAAACTTTTTTTTCATATATACTTTCATTGATATTTACAATTGTATATATAATACAATAAGCAAAAATGTTAATAGAAAATAAGGAAATGTGCACATGTGAGGGACATTATTCAGCAATAATGTCCCTTATTGTTTACTTAGGCAGTTTGTTGTTGGAAAAATAAGTCTTGTGGCCATAGGCGTTTCAATCGGCGGGGAGGACTACCTGGAGTGGGAAGAGGTCAATTGTAGGATGAGAGGGTTAGGATGAAGGAGGAGAGATTTATGGAATTTTTTGTAACGGGAAGATATCATTTCTGTGATGAAAGGGATTTTTAGGTCGTTGTGTAAGGTCAGGTTTGATACGTAAGAATGGAGCTTGGGTGATATTGCGGTGGATTTTGGATTGGAAGGACTGGATTCTTTTTGAATTGGTTCGCTTGGTTGAGCCCCAGACCTCAAACCCGTAAGTCCAAATTAGTCGTAAAATTGCTTTGTATGTAAGTACTTGTTGTCTAATGATAGCTTGGAGCGTTTGTCTAGTAGTCTAAAAAGAAATCCGTATCGAGTGTTTCGCACTTGTCGTTTTAGTCTTGTATGAGGGTTCCACATGAGTCTTTTGTCCAAGAATATATCTAGGTATTTCCGGTGTCTGGAACAGGGATAGGAGTGTTATTATAATATAGTGAAGGACACGTTCCTCGGCGAAGTGTAAACGTTACATTGGTTCTTTTAGTCTCATTAATTTCAATTTTCCATTGTTTGCACCATAGTTCTACTTTCTTTATGTGATTTTGGATGTTGTGGGTGACGGATTGTGGATCTGGATCGGAAGAAAGGAAAGCTATTTCATCTGCAAATGAGACGGTGATTGGCTGTGAGGAGTGCGGAATATCCGATGTGTAGAGGGTGTAAAGCAGTGGGCCTAGAATACTTTCTTGCGGTACTCCGGTCCTCGCGAGGAAACTGAAGGAGAACTTAGAGCCATGTCTGACCCGGAAGTATCGTTCAGTAAGGTAGGATTTTAGGATCGAGTAATATGTGGAGGGAAGGATTTCCTGAGCTTGAAGAGCAAGCCCGGGTGCCAGGGACCCTATCGAATGCCTGGGAGACATCGGGAAAGACGGCCGTGCAGTACTCCCCCCGCTCAAGGCTGCAGGATATGGTATGCGCAAACTTAGTATTCCGTTTAGATACCACCATGCAACCGACAACAAATATTTTGGTCGAAAAACCCAACCGGAAGTAACTTTGCCGAATGGTGATTTTTTTTTTCGTGATTTTCATACCAACTACATACATTAAAGCCTTTCACTTTTATATGCACCATTTTCCTAGTAAAATTGATTTTTCAAAAGCTTTAATGGATGCTGAATTTTTCCTCTAAAGTGCAATAGTACATTGTACTGAACTGCCATCGAATTGTATGAGAGCCTTTCAATGATTATTATCTGAAACATGGGTGGGTTCATAATACCTTCACCCACGCAAAATAACGAACATTCTTGAGAAATTGTAACTTAACCGCCTTTTTCCACTCATCATCTTCTTCACTTGTTCCTAGAAATATGTTGGTGAATCCTGAACAATAATATCAAGTTTGAGTGTCCTGCGTTTACCCAAAGTATTATTTTCAGTTCACCTCAAAACACATATTTCCGGTTAAAACTCGTTTTCAAATATTTGTTATTTTTTTATCACAATAAAATTAAAATTATTGGTTGCTTAATTTGTATATTTTTTTCTAGTATCGTATGGGAGCTCTATAGGAAGATTCGAAATGAAATAGGTCAATGGATAACCCTCATTTTCGGATATTTTTCAAAATGAAACGCTATTTTCTGTAAACATAGTATATTTTCTTCAATAAAACCCTTTTTAAATTTGTTTTTTAACATTACCATTTCGTGAGTGAATGTGGAATAACACTCCTCCAGAAAACTGTTTTCAATACTTGCAAAGCAAGGACATTTAAAAGTGTTGAGAAAATTCAGAGTTTCAAGAACATTTAGCAGAAAATGGTGGAACATGAAGGCTATATTATAAGAAGGCCCTGTGTATATTATGTGAAGAGTCATTTAAAGAATCGTGCAATAGTTGAAGTAAATGGATACTGTACAGTTTGAAATGGCTATAGCTGTGGTATGGGAGAGAGTGATGAGTATGGTATCACTTACTGCAAACAGTTTCCCATCTCTCCATATATGTATATATATTGGTCCATCTATCCTTCACCACACTATATAACAAGAAGGAACCCTTTTTAAAAGAGTAACTGTTTGCTGTCCACAGCCACTCTCCCTTAAGACCACATATAATATTTAAGAGAGAGCTTTCTGTTTAAGTAAAACGTTTTAAGGTCAACATGGCTCCCCGATCTACCATCCTCTGGGTCTATTGGTCTATTGGCTTGTGCTCTCTCAAGCGCGCGCGCACACACACACACACACACACACACACATACACAGAGTAACAAAGTGAAGCCGGGTACAACCTTTAACTTCGTTAAAGTTCTTTCCATTTATTTCTCCTTAACCATTAACTCACTAACTCCATTGTACTGAATAATGAATGATTTACAAAAAAAAACTTTTAATCATAACAGTTCCTATTTTGTGTTGTACTTTTGTCTAAAACTTTACTAAACTACATTAAACGATAGCCTGTTTTTGTGTTTATATTTTTGGACATGACAGAACAGAAAACAAAAAACGGAGCTTTGCTTTTATAACTACTTTCAAGGTAAAACTTGTATAACTATGTATTTACTTTTTCTTTATATAAACATTCTTCTTTTTTTTTTGGCGCATCAACTGCCAAGGTCATTAGCGCCTTCATAAAGTGCCTTTGGCATTCAACCACACATCTCTATCATACGAGAATCACACAATAAATACACTCATGCCAATAAATACATTCATCTTAAAATAAACACCATTTACACACCTACTTCTATTGGGGTGGAATACTCGATATTCTTCGCCCTCCGTTGCTGTTATACCTAGAAAAAACAATATATATACACTCCAAATCAAAACCTCAATATTAAAATTGATATCTAAATATTTCAAATAAGTGAATAATTGATCTTTATATTTTACACCTGGTCCTAACAAATCTACATATTTTTAGGCAAACCTACTCTATCTCGGTAGCCTTGCAGCATGGGGCATTCTCAAGAATATGTTTCACTGTAAGGCTTGATTGACACCTGGGGCACTTTTATTGTTTTTATGAATATACATATATATATAAAATTTATATATACAAAAAAATATTGTTTATATATATATATATTTTTTTTTTAATTTAAGGCGCGTCAACAACTATGGTCATTGGCACCCGGAGCCTTCTCAGTGTATTGCCGGCCTCCGGACAGTGTTCTCTCGTTACAGACAACACTGTCCATCACCGAACAGTGTGCTGTAGAGGCTTCTAGGAAGAAATTAAAATAGTGTTAAAATAACTAATCATTCTTCGCATTAAATGTTTTTAAAACTGTTTTTTCAAAGAGAGTTTCTATTTATTTATTTTTTTTTAGTTTATTACGGCTCCATTTTTCCCATTATTACCATATATTAATGTGAAACTATGAATATTGATTTAAAAATCTGCATTAATTACTGTATTGTTAGTAATATCATGCCCTTTTGATCTTTCTTACTAACCTTAATAGTCATTAAATACTATCTTTTGTTGGTTTAGAGCTCAATAATGAGGTCAACTAATTTATTAGTTCAAAATGGTTTGTTAATGACATTATTAGACGTACTTGAGATATAGAATTTTTGGATTACAATTTTTATTGAAAATCTCTATAAAATATTAATAAATTGAAAAAAATAAAAGATTAAATTAATGATTGCAATAGATTTTTTTAAAGAGTCATCATCCGTTTTCCAATAAATTTTAATTGTGTAGAAACAAAAATTAAAAAAAAAAAAATAGACTTGGGACTCGGCTACCTTCCTTTTACGATAATAAGTTACAACCTATGGATATGTGACATGGCAGCATCAATTAAAATAGTTTGGACATGTATGGTGCGTGTGAATCTCTGAGGTGAATGGGACGGAAGTGTATATGCTAAAGAAAGACACTCGAAATCAATGGGCTAAGTGCTCCAGGATCTTCCAGACGGAAATTATTGCAATCATAAGAGTGTCGAAATATAATTGTATTTCGTTAATTTCAACGAATTCAGAAGATTGTGATTCTACCCAATAGTTAACTCCGCCATTCAAGTGCCGAGTTCATAATTATCAGTTCGCAAATAGTTTGCTAAATGTCCCAAGTTTATTATGATGGCAGTAATATTTTGTTGCAATTTTTAGCAAAGGTATTTATTTGAAAATCTTTGTTGTGTATGTGCTTCTATTTGCATTTCAAATAAAATATGCACAGATTTTTATAACTGACATTTTAAATTATTCATTTTGATTGATATATAATTTAATTTGAAAAAGAAACAATCCAAGTGTAAATGAATTCTGTGTAATAGATCGGAGACGCAATTAGTTGACCTTTCTAAAGATGTAGTTTAAATTATTGCAGTTAGAGTATAGGTAGCTTTAAAGTTTTCTGTCCCGCAATATGGTTGATGAGAGATAAATATTCTCATTATTTAAATAATGACAAAATATTCAGTAATAAATAACGAAAGTAATTCGCTACCCTTGCAACATGGCTGCCCGTACAAAAATTCTTTTTCTTTAAATAAAAATAAATAAAAAATTTTAATAAATAGACAATAATTTTAAAATTTAATTTCTGTTAAAAAGGTATAAAGATAAGCGCACTCACCCGCCCAACTTTTATGGAAATGACTATAAATTGTGACGTCATCCTTGGTGTTATTTACTTGTCCGAATACTTGTTTATTTATTATTTATGTTTTTTAACACTGATATTAAACAATTTTTGATAACACTTTTCGGTAATGTTCACATATTCTTGTTGTATACCTATATAAATTCATCTTTTGTTTACAAAAAACTGGAATTATTTTTTCAGTTGTTTCGTAATATTGTTACAATATAAACTTGATTGACCTTTCTTATGATGTGGTTTGAATTATTGTTGTTAGCATCTAGATAGATTTAATTACACTATTTTTATAAATTAATGGGACAGTATTTTATTGATATTAATTTAAATTATTGTTTATAATATGTGAAACACTATTAATTCTATGCTAATTGAAAAGTAAATTCTCTTATACCACTTTCTATTATTCTGTTAATAATTAATTATAATACTGTTCATCATAAATGAGATTCATAAATTTACAAACAATATAAAATATTTAACATAATATTGGATGTATTATATTTTTTATATATATATATATAATATCCTGTTTTATTTAACTAAAATTGTAATATTTAATGAGAGAAAGTGAAAGCTACTTTTGTATTTCTCGTCCTTAAATTAATAAATTGAAGAATTTTAGCTAGGTGACTATAGTTCGACACCTTAGTTGTGATTATATCATTAGGCATTTTGAACCTAGGCTGTTAAGCTTCGCCTATTGCCAAAGCTTTCTACTAGCTGTGACGTCATTTAGGTCCGCCCACGAATTTCACAACTAAGTTTTCGAGTATAACAGTTGACTAGTGCATTCAGATGGAGTGTACAGGCACATTAGAACTTGGATTTGCAGGGGGGGGTCGATAACTTCTCGATTGCACCGACTTTTTGTTTATCGTTATAAGATGCGTGTAAAACCGTAAGGATCTGTTTTTGAAAAAACACTCATATATCTATTGTTGAAGACTGATTAACAGATATCTACTTCTCCTACTGGGGACTATCTCTGCAATAGTAAAATCTAACTTGTTGCTTAGAATGGTAGGACGTCTTGGCGCTGTTGGTGTTAGTTAGGGCAATATCATAGTGATTGGAAGTAGTATTGGCATGTCAGATCAATGATGCAGCGGTGGTGAGCACGATGGTGGGTCAGTGATGCAGTAACTTGGTAATGACCGAGGCATTATTTGGTCCCGTCGTTTCTAGCGCATCATCCTTTAATTTAGCATTTGTAAAATAGTGTAGAAATTGTTTATATATAATAGAGAACTGAAGTATACATCAGAGACATTTTCCGTGGTAGCCTGCTTCATTTTGTGGTCATCGACCGGTTTCGGGTGTTCGCCCATCTTCAGGATGCGTTTTTCAGACAGTGTGACAACACCGACTTGCACAGAGCAAATTCAGTTTACACAAACTGAGTGTGTAAACTGAATTTGCATTGACTAAGTATCGAACTAAGTATTTCCTCTTCGTTAGTGTATTTCGTTGTGCTTGGTGTGTTATCTGAGGGCATCATCAGTAATATATATATATCGGTTCCCCTCTCGCGTCTCACTTTGATTTCTCTCATTCTCTCTCGGCCATCTCTCTCTGGCACTCTCTCATATTCACTCAATAAGCCAGGATATTTTTATTACTACTCTATATATATATAAAATCCTTGTTATACTCTTGTCTTTCTTTAGTTCAGAAGAATGCTATATAATACTGGGTAGCTCAGTGTTGTCTCTTTGCAAGGTCGCCCTATAATAACATACCAAAAATTCTGAGAGAATAACATTTCTAGTTTTATGTGCAGTTATTTTATTATTGTCGTAAAAACGAGTCGAGTGAAAATGTTATTACCATTGATTCTTTAAAGTCACCGTCTACGGCCCCCGCCCATACGCATGCTATCTCCTCGTATCATAAAATATTTTTGTCTTTATACAACCTCAGTCTACAAAAGTGTAGAGATTTACTTTGAATAGATAATAATGCTGTTCATATTTCACCTAAGTAATACATATTATTAATGCTTATTGATCCACCAAGAATAAGAATATTAATACAATTATATTAGAAAAATAAAAAGCAAATATACGAGTATTAAGTATGTCGGTCTTGTATTATGGCGGAATGTTAAAAGTTAATACTTTTCTAATGCTCAGGCGAACTGAAAACATTTTAGTCCAAGGCAGCATTTGCCACTTATCAGTTTTATATAACTTACATTATTATTTATTTTTTTGTTTTGTTTTGAAAAAAACTAAATGTAATTATCATTATTTTATTATCAGTAAATTATTCAACAAGATGTATAAATATAAATATTTTTAAAAAATAATAATATTAAATTAAAATTCGTAGAAAAACAATTAATTTGGAGTCATATATTTTTGGATCATTATCGAATTTAAGAGAAAGTAATTTGTACCAACAAAATACACTTTTGTATGAACAATATATATATATATATATCAAACAATATACAATATATATATATATATCAAATAATATTGAAAAATACAATGATTTTTACTTTGTCTTTACGGGGCTCAAAGAAGTGAGAGAAGTGGAGGATGTGAAAGAATAAGTGAATCGGAATTAATCACAAATGTCCGTTTTGAGGTCCCCTGAGTCCAAAAAAGTGGTTTTCAGCAAATGCACTGTGTGTGTGTGTATGTGAACAGCATAGCTCAAAAATGAAAAACCCTAGAAAGTTGAATGGCATCTGACAGTGTATCATCTGTCACAATTCCTCAACCGGAAGTAACACTTTATTTGTTGTTTTTTTTACTTTTTTGCGTTTTTTTGAAAACTGGCTCCAACGATTTTGAATTGTACGAGCTCGTACATCAACTACACATACAAAGAGCTACAACTTTTATTTGAAACACAGCAAATACATTCCGTTTAGGTGTCTTCCGATTAGGAAATACACTTGTAGGTTTCGAACAAAGCCCATAGGCCACTTTCTGATTTCTATTTTCTCTTACTCACTCTTAAAGCAAAATATTATGACGCGTCGAATTTTCGCAAATTGTGCGTTCACCGGCTTGTGCTGTACATGTTTAGAGGCCCCCTGACTTCGAAAAAATGTTTTTAGCGAATATATATACATATATATGTTATGAGTGTGGGTGTGTGTGTGTTTGAAAAAAATATCTTTAAAGAAATTGTCTAAACTTCATATACTACTAGTCACATAAAAACGTCAGTTTCACTTTTATTTGAATCATTTTTATCCCGAAAAATTGATTTCAGATAGTTGTACCTAATTTTTGAGGTTAAATTTCATATTTTATTGAGGTTGTTTCAATACCATTGGCCGGCTTATCTTTACTACAATGTAATCTCTTTCCTACTGCCTGAGTCGGTAGGTTGGTATTTGTCCTCTCACCACTTCTGTATTTATGTTAGAAGAAATGAGCAAAATGTTTTTGCCAAAATTATCTCCAGTCCCGATTAATATTATTATTTGTCTGTGGGGAGGGACCAAACCGTAGCTACCCCAGGAAAACAACAACAAACCGAGCCTAGAACAAAAAAATATCCTGACCCGAGTCTAATCCATCTAAGATTCACCGCAGTCCGAACAAGTCGGATAATAATCTTAAGGGGAAACAGCCTAAGCTCTTCGACAGACATCCTGTTCCGACCAAAGGTCCTGAACGTAATTTCCTCACAACCCAGGCAATCTCTCACAAGATGGATGGGTATTTCCTCCTCTGCCTCACAGACTTTACAAAATGGATCCGGCATGAGCCCCTATTACGTAGGGTTGTCTCCTTAAACCATAATCTCCAGTAAGGGATCCAACCAGATGCCTGAGAGAGCTCCGTGAAAGACACAGCAACGCCTCTAGTAGCCCTGTCCGGACCCCCGAGGAGCATTTTGGACTGCCGACAACCAACTGTGCTCAACCAAGCTGCCCAAGACTGGAAGCCTGACAAACATGTGCCAGAAGACACGCCAACAGCAGGCTCGGAACTAATGAAAGGGAGAGAGGCAACTTATTTGGCAAACCTCATTCCCAAAAATTCCCACATGATCTGGTACCCAGACTAGAAGCACATCCTTCAGAGAAGAAAGCTCTTCCAGTCTTCTGGAAAATTCTAACGCCAACCTGGAAATAAAGACACATTGAACTCAGCGCCTTCAGCGCAGCTTCGCTATCCGAGCAGATACAAACTCCTTTTAAATTAGTGTGACGTACCCTCTCATCCAAGATACAACAAAGAATAGCTTTTATTATTATTATTATTATTATTATCACCAGTTCAACATTACATTATGTTATACATGTATTTTTAATTATACATACAATATGGCAAAGGAAGAGAAGTTTCCATAAACTGCTCATGGGGACAGAATAAAATGATTAATTGCTTTTGATAATAAAGACAATTGAGAGGTCATAATTACTTACATAGTACACTATGGAATGCACTGTTTGTCATTAAGGCACTTTTTAAAACTTCACTATATTGCTCCAGCATCATTGGCCCAGTTATGACTAATGAATGTTTTGTGGTCGGATGTGCATGGATGGTGCTTTGAGATATAGAACAAATTTCTGATCATGTACTAACTTATACCGATAAATTGGTGAAATAACGAAACATTTTAGAAAAGCATAACCCTAACGTAGAGAAATACCGAGCATTGAAAAATGTAGTACATGAAAATCTAGAGGAATATTTGTTACATTTTACAAGAGGGCCTGCCAAAAGAATGTATAATAAACCCGTAACATCTGCATGTGCAGCTATAATTGTTTCAAAGGAAGAGGGTATTGAAATGCAAACAAATTGTAATACAAATCAATTATCTACATGGAATCGGCTGACCTAATTTCGGTACTGACGAATAGCGGTATAATGATTTAATTTTGTCATCAGTTTGTGTGTTTTATTTATTCTTACATTTTCTTTTTGGCAAGCTTCCACCCGGCGGAGGGGGGTGAAGACGCCAGGGGGTATATACTGTATATATATCATGTGTATAGCAGAGTGGGCACATTACCGAGAAGTAATACTATCTACAGATAAGAACATGGCAGAAGTGTTGATGATAATATTATTTTAAAACAATATACTGATAAGAAAGTATTAAAGTATTTGAAGATAACGTAGTCTCAGTCACCTAACACATGAGAAACTGCATTAACTTCTAAACCATACTGTTACTGCTGCTCTCAGGGCCTTTTTTTGTGCGTTTTGGACATGTAATGTTATTTTGTTATTGAGTTTTCTATTTACAGCCAATTCTATGAAATTACTACTCAATACTATATTGGGTAAGTGTTTTTCATTTCTTTTCATTTGCACTTATTTATTATCTACTTCAGTTATTTCATACATCAAACTTTATCACATGTATTGTTATTTATTAATGAAGGAATACAGATTTCTGGAGCTTTTGCATTCTGTTACTGTATATACAGGAAGTCATTAAGATCGTTTTGAAGTAAGTTTTGAGGTTCCCTAAGTTGGAAAAGAATGAGTGAGTGAGTATATGTGTGTATTACAATATAAACACTATAGTTTCTATTAAAATCCGTCAACCGGAAGTTCATCTTTACTATTACAGCTGTAACAAATATTGGTGATTAAATGGAATAAAGCATGCTGCATACAATTTATAAATATTCAGCCGTTCACACTAGGTAATGATAGAAAAAAACTATATATAAGAAGATAGAGAGCTGCCGAGCGACGGGTGATTGTTTGGGAATTTGCGGTGAACTCTTGATATAGTGAGTTTTCACCGGAAAGCTTGCTTGTTCTGGCAATCATATTCAAAAGCTTCTTCAAGTTGCTTGTTTAGAGCTTGTTGATTTAAAACTTGTTATTTGTTTGAATACTTCATGAAAATTGGATATTACATATTTCCTTGTTCTCTAGATGGTTGAAACTGGTAAGCGTAACAGATGCGGTCAATTGCGCAGTACATTTCATCAATGTCGCTATACTGGGACAGATGAAGAAACATGAAATAATGAGTAAATAAATAACGAAATATTGATAATGTTATGGTGGTGATAAATCACATTATATTTATTTCTATTACAACTTAAATTCTTCTTATTGTAATCGTGTCAAATTTTCGATATCGAGTTTTCATCGGGAATATACGTTTTGAGGTCCCCTGAGTCCAAAAAAGTGGTTTTTAGCAAATGGTCTGTGTGTGTGTGTCTGTGTGTGTGTGTGTGTGTATGTGAACAGCATAGCTCAAAAATGAAAAACCGTAGAAGTTGAAACTTGATATTCCGTTTAGGTATCACCATGGCATCTGACAGTGTGTCATCTGTCAAAATTCCTCAACCGGAAGTACCACTTTATTTGTTTTTTTTTTTTTACTTTTTTGCGTTTTTCTCAAAAATGACTCTAACGATTTTCTTGAAGCTCGGTACATCAACTACACATACAAAGAGCTACAACTTTTATTTGAAACATTTCTCTGGGAAAATTCATTTAAGGGCAGTTATTGGGAGGGGAGGGGTTAGGTTTTTATCTAAAGTGCTATTTCAGTTTATTAAACAATTCCATCATCTAAATAATGTTAATTAGAATTAAATATTTTGTTGAAATTCCAAGTTTGAAAAAAATCGGATGACCGGAAGTGCGTTTACTTTGCCACTTTACTAAATGATTTTTCAGCGATTTTCTCAAGAATGGCTCCGACGATTTTCATGAAACTTCTATATAAACTAAACATACAATTATCTACAACTTTTATTTATAATATTTCTCTAAAAAAATTCATTTAATGGCACTTTTAGGGGAGGGGTGGGGTTATGTTTTTCCTCTAAAGTGCTATCATAGTTGATTATACAATTCTATCATCCAAAGAAAATTAATTAGAAATAAATAGATAGCCAAAATTCCGAGTTTCACGAAAATTAATAAACCAGAAGTGCGTTTTTACTGAACAGTTTTTTCAGTTTTCGACGA
>JAAEAF010011106.1:0-15250 GCA_011037195.1 Triatoma infestans
TTAGCCAATGGTCTGTGTGTGTGTGTGTGTGTGTGTGTAAACAGCATAGCTCACAAACGAAAAACGTAGAAAGTTGAACCTTGATATTCCGTTTAGGTATCCACCATGGAATCTGACAGTACGTTATCTGTCAAAATTCCTCAACCGGAAGTACCACTTTATAGTTTTTTTTTTTTATGTTTTTGCGATTTTCTCAAAAATGGTTCCAACGATTTTCTTTAAACTTGGTGTATCAACTGCATATACAAAGAGCTACAACTTTTATTAGAAAGCATTTCTCCGGGGAAAATGCAATGAAAGGTCACTTTTGGGGGAGGGTGGGGTTAAGGTTTCCATCTAAAGTGCGTATACATTTATTAGACAATTCTGCCATCTAAATAATGTTAATTAGAATTAAATATGTTGTTGAAATTCCGAGTTTAAAAAAATCGGATAACCGGAAGTGCGTTTACTTTACCACTTTACTAAATGATTTATTCACTTTTTCGCAATTTTCTCAAAAATGGCTTTGACGATTTTTTTGAAACTTCGTATTAAACTAAACATGCAAAGATCTACAACTTTTATCTAAAACATTTCTCTGGGAAATTTCTTTTAAGAGCACTTTTAGGGGAGGGGGGGTTAGATTTTCATCAAAGTGCTATCCTAGTTCATTATACAATTCTATCATCCAAGCATCATTAGTTAGAAATAAATAGATGGCTGAAATTCCGAGTTTCAAGAAAATTAGTAAACCGGAAGTGTGCTTTTACTGAACAGTTTTTTCAGTTTTCGACGAATTTCATTAAATTTGGTACACAAACTATAAAATTTGTCAATTATCATTTTGAGAACTGGAGTAAGAGAAAGTTGTGTGAGTGTTTCACACCAGATTTTTTCTCTTATATTAATGTTATGAGAACTCCCACTTAAATTTTTATCTAAATACATTTCTGGAGAAACGTAACATTAAAAACACTTGAGTTATCGGTGTAGTGTAAAATTGGTGGAGTGTTAGATGATGTATGTATGTTTTATAGTGTAGCAGGAACGGTTTTGAAAGGCCCGTATGTGTGTTTATGTACATTAGAGATATGTGTAGAAATACTGAATAAGACACTTGTTTGCAATAAGTATATTAATTATGTATAAATTTAGATACTTTATAATATTACAGTAATAAGCTTATAAATATACAAAAACTCTTTCATTTAAATCTTCTTGAAGCTAATATATTGATTTTTAAACATAAATGTTCATGTAACACTGGTGCTGAAGTTAAAAATGAGGGAGTGATATTCAGAATAACTGGTGTACTGTGGTATAACTCGACAACTTGGAAAAGAATATTTTGGGCAAAAGTAATAGACATCATACTGTTTGTTGAACCAATAAACATGTAAACAGACGCAGTTAGTAACCACTTACAATTAAGGTTTCAGCCAGCAGTCAGAGGAACGGAAGCGCGCGCAACTCTTTTTACTTTCTCTTACTCCTAGTAAGAAGTATTGTAATCGTGTCAAATTTTCGATATTGAGTTTTCACTGGAAATATCCGTTTTGAGGTCCAAAAAAGTGGGTTTTAGCAAATGGTCTGTTGTGTATGTGACCAGCCATAGCTCAAAAACGCAAATACCGTAAAAGCTGAAACTTCAAATTCCGTTTAGTTATCACAATGCGATCATGACGGTTGCGTAATCTGTCAAAATCCTCAAAACCGAAAGTACCACTTTACTATTGTTTTTTTTACTTTTTTGCGTGTTTTTCTCCCTCAAAAATGGCTCCAACTATTTCTTTAAAAACTTCATAAATCAACTACACTAATACAAGGTGCTACAAACTTTTATTTGAAACATTTCCTCTGGGAAAATTCTTTAAGGGCACTTTTGGGTAGGGGTGGGGTTAGGTTAACCTCTAAGTGCTATTTCAGTATTTATTACAACATTCGGGTCATTTTAAATAATGTTAATTAAAATTAAATATGTTGTTGAAATTCCGAGTTTGAGAAAAATCGGATAACCGGAAGTGCTTTTGTTTTAACATTTTACTAAATGATTTTTTCACTTTTTCGCGATTTTCTCAGAAATGGCCACGACGATTTTCTTGAAACTACACATATAAACTAAACATTCAAAGATCTACAACTTTTATAGAAAATATTTCTCTGGAAAATTCATTTAAGGGCACTTTTAGGAGAGGGGTAGGGTTACAACTTTCTCTAAAGTGGTATCATACTTGATTATACAACTCTATCATCCAAATGAAATTAATTAGAAATAAATAGATGGCCAAAATTCCGAGTTTGAAGGAAATCAATAAACCGGAAGTGCGCTTTTACTGAATAGCTTTTTCAGTTTTCGACAAATTTTATTAAATTTGGTGCACAAACTATAAAATTTGTCAATTATCATTTTGAGAACTGGAGTAAGAGAAAGTTGTGTGAGTGTTTCACACCAGATTTTTTTCTAAGTTGTCAAACTATACTCCGCTATAGTACTGGCTTGAAAATAATCACTGTTCCGGAGGGAGCTTTTTCTAACAATCTAGTTGGCCAAGGGGTGTTGTCTTGCACTAACGGTATGCTGTACCCTTTTTTTACCTGTTCACTGTAAACTTGCCAGCCAATATACAAATTTCCCTTAACAACTTTAATATTTTTAAATTATATTTAAAATATCAACTTTCCTTGCTCATTACTTCTATCACACCCGGTTGAGGCCACGTCAGTGATTTGCTAGAAACCGACGTTTCGCCCACATAGAAACGCAAGAGGCAATGAGCCTCTCTAGAAGCCAGACTAGAAAGGGACAGTTTAATTCATATAAATAGAGCGACAGCAGTACAGTTTGACAACAGTTTATAATAATCAGTTAACAACCAGTCAGCAATCTTCTACTACATTCTCATATCCCCTCAGCCAGTCTGTCTCTTTATATTTCTCTCGCTACCTAACTTCTATATAATTATAAAGTCGTTGTGGTGGTTGGTTCCGCAGAGCTGGAAAGCATCAGGGACATTTTCCGCGGTATCCTGCTTCATTTTGTGGTCATCGACCGGTTTCGGGCGTTCGCCCATCTTCAGGATGCGTTTTTCAGACAGTGTGACAACACAGACTTGCACAGGTGTGTAAACTAAATTTGCTCTGTGCAAGTCTGTGTTGTCACACTGTCTGAAAAACGCATCCCGAAGATGGGCGAACGCCCGAAAACGGTTGATGACCACAAAATGAAGCAGGCTACCACGGAAAATGTCTCTGATACTTATAAAGTCCTTGCAGTTTCTGTGTTCTTTCATTATACGGTATTCGGCATATATTCTACATTATTTCTCTAAAATCCATTCTCTTTAATTCTCTCTTCTTCTCACTTCCATTAAATTTGTCATTTATTACCATTAAAATTGAAGTGAGAGAAAGTCATAAAAGAGTTTCCGCTAGAATATCTTCGTTTTAAATTCAACAATACATTTTTCCAAGATTCTATCTGAAAACATTTTATTCTCTAAGGCTTGAACTTTTAGCTTCTTAATTTTGAAAATTTGATGTCATTGCAAAAATTTATACGATAGTAAAAGACAGCTGCAATTACGTAGATAGTAACATTTAGAATTAGTTAATTTAAATTACTGCACCAGATTATATATTTCTTTGTATTAATTACCCCGCTAACAATATGTTTTCCTGTGATTAAATCCAATGTTGAAACAAATTCAGAGATACATTCCGTGATAAATTATATGTATTGGGTTCACTGAGTGTGAAAATTTACTGTTTAGCACAGTCCTTGATAGCACAATGTCGATATCGATGAAAATGAATGAACTTAAAGCGCCAATGACAGCAAAATGAAATGGGAAAGAAAAATAGGCGTTAACAGAATTCAATTATTCAAGATTTGAATTAAATGTTTTAAGAAGAAATAAATAACAACTTTCTCAAAAGAAATAAATAATAAAATAAACTGTAAAAGAGTTAAAAAAAAAAAAAAAAGGAAAAAAAATTAGAAGTTCAACAAGGAATAATTTAATCACAGAATAGTTAGGGTTCGTCTGAAACCGATAAAAAGATTATATAGTTAAAGGGACAATGCTAAAGAAAAACTTTCAAGGAATTACAGATTGATGAGACTTAAACTGAAGGCCGCACAAAAACTGTTTCTTTAGGAAGACATCTTCTTGGTCATTATAGATTTTTATATAGTGTACCAATTTTATTATTGGAGACATTTTCTAAAAATAAATATTTACAATTGGAATTATGGCTTTGCAGACTGTATGGAGGATTTTCTTATTTATCGTTAATATTTTTAATACAGTCTTCATTATAATCAATCATGTAAAATGATGTATACTCCACTTAATGTACAGTACATTTCATACATATATTTGTACATTATCCGTGCAATTTTTCCGTGGCTTTCTTATGCGTGCATCTCTTACGTGGGGTGTTCGAAACTTCGCTCAAACAGTGTGGTCTTCCGGGCCACATGCAATCAATTTTTTAAAAGTCACAATTTTTGCTTTACTTAATCCCCACCAGGATAGTTGAACCTTAATTTTGTCTTTATATGGCATTAAAGACGCGAGCTTAACTTTTCAGTTCCTCCGAAACATCTTGGAAATACATTTTTTTTTTTTCCGGAGAAGTGTAACACTAAAACCCTATGGCGCAACAACCCATGTATAATGGATGTGTTGGATGGAGAGAATTGGTTTTGTTTGATGAGTTAAGAAGAAGACTTGGTTAACACTGGTTAACTGATATATTAATAATGAGACACAGACTGCCTGGACTTTACAATGGATGAAAGTTACAGGTTGAGTGGTAAGAGAATGACACGTAGTGATTGGATATACTGAACTAATTTCCACTGTGTTTAACTGCGTTGTCCGTCGCTATATTTATACAGCTTCTCCCACTCCAGTCCGAGAGAATGGTTGAGCTTCTCTTGCTGTTACATCATATATAATGGATGTGTTAGGTGGAGAGAATTGGTTTTGTTTGATGAGTTAAGAAGAAGACTTGGTTAACACTGGTTGACTGATATATTAATAATGAGACACAGACTGCCTGGACTTTACAATGGATGAATGTTTAAGGTTGAGTGGTAAGAGAATGACACATAGTGATTGGATGTACTGAACTAATTTCCACTGTGTTTAACTACGTTGTCCGTCGCTATATTTATACAGCTCTCCCACTCCAGTCCGAGAGAGTGGTTGAGCTTCTCTTGCTCTCTGTGGTTGCTGAGCTTCTCTTGCTGTTACACCATGAAGGGCCAAGGCTTGCCAGAGGGCGATTGAATGAGGGGGCATGTGGTAAGCACGCCGCAGTTCCCACGCCGTTTTTAGTTCCGGCCTTCGCTACCTAGAGCGCTACTAACTGTAGCTTCCCACTTTTAATCAAGATGCTTGGTCAACACCGACTTTGCCCTCACGGGAATCGAACCCTAAATTCTCGCACGAAAGGCGAGTGCGCTAGCCACTAGACCAACGCGTGAGGACGTTAACACTAAAAATAGGGTATATATGTGACTTATGGTATCCCAAATTTTCAGAAAACTGCAAAAATAATATTATAAAAACTTCCTTCTGATTATTTCCTTTGAAAAAGTTTTCCCGGGAGAAGCCTACTATAACTGTGAAGTAGATTCACAATATTTTTTTTGCCTATTTTTATAGCATGCTGTAAATAATAGAATCTTTCAAGGACAGTATTATACAGTTAGGGCTAAAAATACAATAAAATAAAAAACTTTTAAATGCTGTCACATATCCAGTTTTCTTTTATAATTGTTTGAAAATAAAATTCCCAACTTTTAACAGATAATTAAATTAAAGCACATAAAATTTTAATGCATTCATTTTTTCCCCTTTTTTGTGAGAAAAACATTTTTATTTATTAATATTTTAAAAGCAATTTTTTTTTTTTTTTTAACTTTTGTGGAAAAATTGTAAATATATTTACGAGAAAAATATTTACGTCCAACTAGAATTATGACATATAAGGACAGAAACGTACCGAGTGTGAAATGAGTGAGCAAAAAGCTGGGCAGAGAGATTGCAATAGAAACATTAGAGAATATATTTAAAAGAGAACGACAGAATAAATGACGAAATGGTGGAAAATCCTAAGGGAACCAAACCTCTCATAATTAGCAAACTGGCTATGTTTAATTCCTACGATGGCTTCAGTGTACGAAGCCACTATCATCCTTTGGGAATTGAATTAATATGCTTTGGGAGGTGTTTGTAGGTCTGACATCAACCATAGGTTTACTAATGGAGCCCAGGATCGCGTAGCGGCGCCCCCCTTCCACAAACCAACCATCCCTCTCTCCACCTAATTTTGGCACTATACATATACAACCACTTGGAATTAACGCCAAGTTAATTAGCGTCAAATCTACGTCTAAATTATCGCATTCTTAATGGCATCGACTGATGATGATACGAGGCCAATGGACTTTATTCAGTAACGAATAGGTACATTTTACATAACTAACTTACATGATTTTCCCATTCACGAAGATTGTAAAAAAGTGTTTTGGAAGGTGCCTAAAATTTTGTAAAGACTGTACGCCAAAATTACTTCTTGCATTCTCTTACTAAGTAAAACATGAAAATATAAATGAGTATAATTAATCGTGTCCATTAGTGTGCCACATTTCCACATTCAACAACAAATCGCCACCATTACAACTCCTTTAATTTTGATTATATTCTGCTACAGTTTATACAATTATTCTCCTACCTATACTTTTTTATTTTTCTGGGCAAATGATTTTAGGAATTTTCCGAGGAAATTGTGGCGTTAAAAATCCACCGCTAATAAAATATTAACGGCGTATAAATGTTTCTTTATAATATTAATGCGAAATAAATTTAAATAAATTCAATAATTTGTGGAATATTTATCAATTACAGTTGTGAGAAAGTGTTTAGTCTCATAATTTTTACTTTCTGTTACTCCTAGTGAAGGAGGAAGTATTGTAATCATGTCAAATTTTCTGTATCGAGTTTTCACCGGAAATATCCGTTTAAGGTACCCTGAGTCTAAAACAGTGGTTTTTAGCAAATGGTCTGTGTTGTGGTGTGTGTGTGTGTGTGTGTGTGTGTGTGTGTGTGTGTGACTAGCATAGCTCAAAAACGAAAAATCGTAAAAAGTTCAAACTTAATATTCCGTTTGGGTATCACCATGGGATCCGACAGTAAGTTGTCTGTCAAAATTCCATAACCGAATGTGCCACTTTACTAAATGGTTTTTCCACCTTTTTTGCAATTTTCTCAAAAATGATTATAACGATTTTCTTTAAACTTGGTATATCAACTACACATACAAAGATCTACAATTTTTATTTGAAACATTTCTCCGGGAAAATGCGTGTACAGGCACTTTTGGGGGAGTGGTGGGGTTTGGTTGTCCTCTAAAGTGCTATTTCAGTTTATTACACAATTCTATCATCTAAATCTAATATTAATTAGAATTAAATATGTTGTGGAAATTCCGCGTTTGAAGAAAAGCAGATGATCGGAAGTGCATTTTTACTGAAAAGTATTTTTCAATGTTCAGCTAATTTTTTCTAAAACGGCTCCAACGATTTTCTTTAAACTAAGTGTGTGAACTACATATATAAAGAGCTATAACATTTATTTGAAACATTTCTCTGGGTAAACTCATTTAAGCGGGCTTTTGGGGGGGAAGGGTAGAGTAATGTTTGCCTCTAAAGTGCTATCTTAGTTGAATATACAATTCTACCATCTAGAAAAGTTAATTAGAAATAAATTGATTGCCAAAATTCCGAGTTTCAAAAAAAATTAGTAAACCGGAAGTGTGTTTTTACTGCACCGGTTTTTCAGTTTTTGTGATTTTGCTTCATAAAAAAAACAAAACGACGAATTTCAATTAAATTTGTTATACTATAAAGTTACTATTAACTATAAAGTTTGTTAATTACAAATTTTGAAAACTGGAGTAAGAGAAAGTTTTGTGAGTGTTTCACATTAAATTT
Source organism: Triatoma infestans (assembly GCA_011037195.1). Taxonomy (NCBI): domain Eukaryota; kingdom Metazoa; phylum Arthropoda; class Insecta; order Hemiptera; family Reduviidae; genus Triatoma; species Triatoma infestans. Next base: position 7,988 of record JAAEAF010011106.1, read on the forward strand.
TTTTTTTTTTTATTCGAATGAATAAATGAATGTCAATTTCTCAATGGAAATAAAAAAAATGTATTTGAAATAGAAATTGAAGAAATGCTTAATATTGTTTTAATGGTAAGTCAGATGGTTAAAAACTGTCTAAAAGTTTTTTATTAAGTTTATTTATTGCAAACTGCTGTGAAATGGCAGATGTCGCGAACAATAAGTATAAATAAAAATCAGATCGTCTAAATATAAACTCTTTAAACAAATTTAAAAGACTAATTTTTTTTAATAAATTTTAGGTTTTAAATATTATTAATAAAATGTTAGTTATTTTATATAGGTACTCTTTAATCAATTAAGGTTAATTAAATGCAATTTTTTTTTTTTTTTTTGGCCACAATAAAAATAATGATTAATAATTTAAAAGTTAAATTTGCATCAAGTCCATTCATGGATACTATCTAATAATCTGGTAAATCTCAAGTATGATTCATGTTATTACAATTTTTTTGTAAATAATCAATTACTTAAATAGAATTCCAGTAATCTTATCTACAGTCTTAGAACTGGCCAAAGATTGGCAAATCAAATAGATATGGAAAAATAAAAAGTTGGTGTTTTAAATTTTCTCACTTTCTTGGGATCACTGAAATGTCATTACCCAAAAAGACCGCAAAATACTTTAAAAAAAAAAAGATTGAAATTGAAATTTTTTACTCTCGCAACTTTTACAATTCTATTAAAGGAATTATTTTTTTTTTTTATTTATTTATTTAAGGCGTTTCAACATCTGAGGTCATTTACGCCCGGAGCCTTCTCAGTGCACTGCCGGCCTCCGGATTTTTTTATTTGCATTTACTTTAAATTGATATCATTGTACCACGGAGGAAATAAACTTGCAGGAAAAAAAAAAAAGGAATGTGCATTCACAAGTTTTCTGAGATATAAAGGACCTAATTGGAAGTTTCCAAATTCTAACATACAAATTAAAGTAGTCACGAAAGCATGGAAAAAAATAACTTACAAAAATCAAACGTTCTAAACTTACTACATATTTATAAATAGATTGACTTCATTTTCTAAACAAGATGATGATTGAATATGAGGATGGGCCCTCAAAACTGGATAACATCTGGTATTTTATCCGTCGTAGTATAATGGAGTTGGGGCGGGTGTTGGTTGTGTAGTGGTTATGAGCATGGCTTTGTAAGTGAGAGGACCCCAGTTCGAGTCCAGCGTATAACTGTTAAATTTTGTATTTGTTTAAAAAATATTAATAGTAAAGTAGGTGCTTCCGCCCCCGTCCACGACACCTAATTTGGTAGTTGGACGTTAAGCCCGCCTGAAAAAATAGGCATTACTTTACTTTACTTTTTTTTTATAATGGAGTTGATGAGGAGAGAAATTTGGATTGATTAATTAGACGAGATCTGAAGACCCTGTTATAATATAGCTATAAGCTTACACAAACTGCACTGGACTGTAATGATTTTATAGAATAAAGGTTATAGTGGAGATATGACACGATGCGATGTATATGGTTGAATCTGATAGATTGATAGATTAGATCTCTCACTGGCTTATATACAGGTTCTCCCCACTCTAGCCTGCTTAAGTGAGAGAGTACCAGAGAGAGTCTGTTTCTCTCGGTCGGGCTTATGTTCTCTCTCTTGCCGTTACAGTAGTGTGCATATTTTTTATATTCCTAAACGTTCCGGATTATCATCCATCATCCGAGCGAATTCACCCAAGTTCATGTAGAGAGTTCACTTCAACGCAATGTTTCTGTTATATTCGACACTTGTTGGTTTTGAATTTGCTCTGAGATGGATGAAAAACCGAAACCGGTCAGGAATATAAGAAATATGCATGCTACTACGATGGATAAAACACCAAACAAGGTGATGATGATTAATGAATCCATTTTTAATAGATTATGTAATTACTATAAAGACTTACAATAAATATTATAAACAAACAAATCCTTGCTTAATGTAATCATGTTTTTAAACTCATTATTTCTTTGATATTTTAGTGTTTTTTAAATGTAATTTAGTGTTGTATATTTTAAAAGGAAAAAAACATACCAAATACAAACATTAAAACTTCTAAATGATGATCTGTTATAAGAAGTGGAAGAAGTCTGCGTTAGGAGTATAAGTTAATAGCAAAGTTATTAGTTAAGGAAGTTCAAATGTCTGTAACTACTTTCAACAAGAAATATTTTTATTTTTCACTCTAACTAGGTTAAAATTTTGAAATAATTTCCTAATTTCTCTTACTTCTGTAAAACGAAACATGCGCAATTAGTGTCAAATTTTCAAATTAAGTTTCCAATAGATATCCTTATGTATCTGTAGTTTACAAAATTGTAACTAACAAATTTTTGCAGTTAGTATAACAAATTTAATGAAATTTGTCGGTGTTTTTTGTGGAGAATTTCGCGAAAATTGAACAAACTGTAAAAAATAGCAGAATAGTTCAGTAAAAAATAGCACTTCCGGTTTACTAATTTTCTTGAAACTCGGAATTTTGGCAATCTATTTATTTCTAATTAATTTTGTTTAGATAGTAGAAAATTGTAAAATCAACTAAGATAGCACTTAATAGGATCCGAATCATTAAAGATTCATAGGATCCGAAGAGCGAAGAAGCAGACATAAAATAAATAAAACGTTAGTTACTCCCCACCTAGGCAAGATTAGGAGGGGGGGGGAGTTCGATTCATATAAATAGAGCGACAGCAGAACCAATATAATGGATGTGAGAAGGAGAGAATTAGAGAGAATGAGTTTAGTAATCGGAAATAAACACGATGATATGCCGAACACTGTACAATGAACAGGAACACCAACTGCAAGGACTTACAGAAAAATAGAAGTTAGGTAGCGAGAGAATAATAAAGAAACAGACTGGCTGAGTAATAAAAGGGTAGTGATAGGTTGTTGACTGGATGTAGTATTGTAAAACTGTCCTGAACTGATTTATATGAATCAAACTTTCTCCCTTCCTAGTCTGGCCTAGTTGGGGAGTAACTAACGTTTCATTCAGTTTATACCTGCTTCTTCGCTTTTCGGATCTTAGGAATCTTTAATGATTCGATCCCATTATTAGACTTTAGAGGAAAACATCACAGATAACCGAAACCTTCGTGTCATATGCAATGGTGGTCTCCAAATTGTTATCCTAAATGTGTGAGCTTCCTGTGATCGTTCGTTTTTTTGAAATTTTTGTTTTCAAACGCAAAAGATTGATAAATACTGGTGAAATGAGAACACACCAATTGACACAATTTATATCTTACGATTAACTTAGTAACGAGAGCAGAGATTATGGAGGGACAAAGTGATCGAACAAAGAGTGAAGATGATGTTGTGCTGGTAGCGTGATGTTTGAATGTAGAATTGTATTCATAATAGCGTTGGTTGTTGTGAATTGTTTGAAGAAGAATAAAATGGCTAGTTATGACTCTTGCTTGTTCTAATGGTGATAAGCTAGTATGGCCTAGCGAGATTAAACTGTGAACGTTAAGATTTTTAGCTTGTCAAAATTGATCTAGCGGGACTAATCCGTTACTCTCTAAAGCTTATCTGGCGACTGATGATTAAGCCCTGAGATAATCGGCTTTTTATTCAGTTTTTCCTGCCGCTAATGACAGTTTCTGGTTGAGAGATTAGCTGTCATAGTGAAAGCTCATTCAGCGCAATTCAATGTAGTAATGCTTGGAGACTCAAAGGTAACATATGCCTCGGATACCTCGATGTGGCTACTAATGAAATTACTGATGCCAGATTTTGTGTAATGAACTTGTTGGTAATTGGGTTCTATTACAGCACACACACACACACACACAAACATTTTTTGTCAAACTCAAGGAACCTCAAATATATATTTCGGGTTAAAAATTAATTAGGAAAATTTGACTGCCCCATTACAATAATAGTAAACCAAAGTAAAAGCATTTAACAGAGATGTTCATTCAAAAATAGACATCTCTAATTGATGTTTTATATACATACAGCTTCAACAGTTCTAATTAGGATACATTTGTAAAGTAAACACAGTTCTTGTTTGTATAACACTGATCTTTCTTTTAATTTCAGCAAACCAACTTTTGCTTAGCTCATTTTTTTTAATATTTACTTCTAAAATATACAATATTATAATTAGTTTTTTGTTTTGAATATATTAACAAATAATGAATGGCGAGAAATGAAAGAACTGGCAGTAAAGAGAGGTGTATAGAGGCTATTATTATGTCAAAGTGGGTTTAAAGGTGATATGTTATTGTGTTGTGAGTAGTGTCTAAATCTAGAGAGAACTCTATGGTAGCTATAATGTAACATTAACCGTGTTATCAGTTAGTAAGACTTTGCCTCCGTTATATTGTCTTCTCTTATCTATCTCGTTCATTGTATTCAGTTTCTCTATCCCTCACACACACTCTCTCTCTCTCTTGCTAAAATTTCTCTCTACTATATAACCTTACTTAAGGACGACAAATTAGTATATATATGTTTAATCTTTATATGAAACATTACATGTTCCGTTTTATTCATTAATTATCTTATTAATCAAATTTAGTTTAGATTAATTATGTTTCTTTAATAATATAATTTACAAAGTATCTTTTAATTAAGATTTCATTAAATTGTTCATATTACATCGTTTTTAATTAATGCAGTTTGTTTTAATTTTGGTAGAATTGTTTATTTATCATTCAGTTCTTTTTACTTTCTCTTAATTCTAATAAGAGAAATTATTGTAATCGTGTCAAATTTTCGATTCGAGTTTTCGATTCTGTTTTGAGGCCCCCAGAGTCCAAAAAAGTGGTTTTTAGAAAATGGTGTGTGTGTGTGTGTGTGTGTGTGTGTGTGTGTGTGTGTGTGTGAATAGCACAGCTTTTTTAACGAAAGACCGTAGAAAGTTCAAACTTGATATTCCGTTTAGGTATCAGCATGGCATCTGACAGTAGGTTATCTGTCAAAATTCCTCAATCGGAAGTACCGCTTTCTAGTTTTTTATTTTTTTTTACTTTTTTGCGATTTTCTTGAAACTTGGTACAACAACTGCACATACAAAGAGCTACAACTTTTATCTGAAACATTTCTTCAGGAAAATTCATTTAAGGGTATTTTTGGGGAAGGGGTGGGGTTAGGTTGTCCTCTAAAGTGCTATTTCAGTTTAATACACAATTCTATTATCTAGATAATATTAATTAGAATTAAATGTGTGTTGTTGAAATTCCGAGTTTAAAAAAAAAGGATGACCGGAAGTGCTTTTTTTCTAGGACTAGGAAGTATTTTTCAATTTTTGCGATTTTCTCCGTAAAAACACCGACGAATTTCATTAAATTTCGTATACTAACTATAAAATTAGTCAGTATATTGTTGAAAACTGGAGTAAGAGAAAGTTGTGTGAGTGTATCACACCAGATTTTTTTTCATTCAAAGCCTTTTTTCACCCACTGAGCCCAGATAGTTATCCCCACCCCCAACCCACCTCTGACCCCAAAAAAACAGAAATCCAGCCTCAGTCTCGAACCATTCATAAGAGTTACCACAGTCTGTCTAAGATTCACACTCCTGAATAAAATGGGCAATAATCTTAAGCGGATACAGCGTAAGCTTGTCCATAGTCATCCACAGTCAATTTCTAAAAAAATTTGTTCATATTCAGGGAACCGCAAAAAATGTATTTAAAAAAAATAAAATCGAAAATCTGAAGTGAAACACTTACACAACTTTCACTTACTCCAGTTTTCAAAATTGTAATTGACAAATTTTATAGTTAGTGTACCAAATTTAATGAAATTCGTCGGAACTCGTCGAAAACTGAAAAAAAACTTTTAGTAAAAGGGCACTTTCGGTTTACTAATTTTTTTGAAACGCAGAATTTTGGCCATCTATTTAATTCTAATTAATTTTGTTTGGATGGAAGAATTGTGCAATCAATATGATAGCATCAGAGACATTTTCCGTGGTAGCCTGCTTCATTTTGTAACCCCACCCCTCCTCCAAAACCCCCCTTAAATGACTTCACCAGGAGAAATATTTCAAATAAAAGTTGTAGCTCTTTATATGTGTAGTTCACATTCCTAGTTTAAAGAAAATTGTTCGAGCCCCTTTCGAGAAAATACCAGAAAATTGAAAAATACTATACTCACTTCCGGTCATCCGATTTTTCAAACTCGGAATTTCAACAACACATTTAATTCTAATTAATATTATTTTGATGGCAGAATTGTACAGTACACTACCCTCCCCCCACTGCCCTTAAATGACTTTTCTCGGAGAAATTTTACAAATAAAAGTTGCAGATCATTCTATGTGTAGTTGGTATTCCAAGTTTGATTAAATTCGTCGGAGCTAATTTTGAGAAAATCGCGAAAAAGTGAAAAACCATTCAATAAGTGTTATTTCCGGTTGAGGAAGTTTGACAGATAACCTACTGTTGGATCCCATGGTGATACCTAAACGGAATATCAAGTTTCAACTTTCTACGGTTTCTCTTTTTTGAGCTATGCTGTTCTCATACACATACATACATACATACATACATACATACATATATACATACACACACACACACAAACACACACACAGACACAGGCTTTTCTAAAAACCACTTTTTTGGATTCAGGGAAGCTCAAAACGGATATTTCCGGTTAAATCTCGTTATTATCGAAAACTTGACAAGATTACAATACTTCCTCTTACTAGGATTGAGAGAAAGTAAAAATATCGTGACACAAAATTCTTAAGAACTAGGTTTAATTATAAATTTAAATTTAATTTGTTATTAAATAATAATTTTGGAAAAAACAATTACAATTATTGTTACTTTAGGAAAAAACAAAAAATCTATTTAAATTTTAAAGAAAGAAATAAGTAAATAATTGCCCTTTTGACCGTTAAAAAGTCAATAGGTCGAAAGAGAAAAGAAATTAGAGCACTGAACAAATTGATCTAGAAAACTTTAAAAATTTAAATGTCTATTTCAATTTAGTTTAGGTTAAATAGTTCTCTGCATTCAGAAATGTATAAATGTTTTAAAAGAGATTGTAGTTTTGTTTCTTTTTTTTTTTTTATTTAAGGCACGTCAACATCTATGGTCATTAGCGCCCGGAGCCTTCTCAGTGCACTTTCGGCCTAAGGACGGTGTTCTCTCGCTACAGATCACACTGTTCATCACCGAACAGTGAGCTGTAAAGGCTCTTAGGAAGAAAAAAATCTAAGGGACTCGAACCCGGGACCTCCGCGTGGGAGTCCAACGCGCTAACCATTT
>JAAEAF010011107.1:0-14957 GCA_011037195.1 Triatoma infestans
TTGTTCGTGAATAATTAAGTAATTTTAAAAGATTCAAAACTTTGAAAAAAAAATAAAATCAATTAAGCAGTGTTTTCTTCTATTTTTTTTTTTCAATATAAAAAATAATATAAAATAAATTGAAAATTAACCTTGGTGATGAAGCAGGTTATGATGATGCAGGTTATGCTGTTGTTGTTGTTGTTGTAATTGTAACTGATGATGTTGTTGATGCAAATGCAGATGATGATGATGCTGGTGGTGTTGGTGATGATGATGATGTTGATGATGATGAGGTGGCGGCGGCGGTGGTGGTGGGGGTAAATATAATGTAAACCAATCGTCTTGTTGTTGTTGTTGTTGAAGTTGCTGCTGCTGCTGCTGTTGTTGTTGTTGTTGTTGTTGATGGTGATGATGATGATGTTGGTGATTATTGCGATGATGTTGTTGTTGTTGTTGTTGTAATAATACTGTTGTTGTTGTCGTCGTTGCACTTGAGGAGGGCGGTGGTTGATTACCATCATTAGGGGTATCTCCCCCTTCCATGAGCCAGTAAGCACATGGTACTTAATACGCGTGGGGTACTCTTCAATAAGTTTTCTTTGAACTGTTTTTTTATTAATTTTTTTTATTACGGAGGGGGAAAAAAAAAAACGATTTATCGGTTTAAGGGTGGGGGTAGAACTATTTTTTTTCCCCTCGGAATTGTCTTCTTCTTTTTTTTTTTTTTTTTGAAATTACACAATAATTTATCGTATTCGTAGCACTTTTTATTTATTAAATAATTTTTTTTAATTTATTCCTTTTTGTCTATAATTATTATAAAATTAAGAAAAAAAACAACAAAAACTAACAATTTACTTGTAAACTTGATGGTAGTCCATGAAGTCCTTAAAGTTCCTTACTGCCAAAGAAAACTTTTTGATGACACTTTCAAAAATATTGGAAACACAATACACAAATCACTTTTTTTTTATTTCTCAATCAAAATTTTTCTTTTCTCACTTTGATATATAATAATTTTTATTAATTTAAATATTTATTTTTAGCCACTTATAAATTTTTTTTAAAAAAAAAAAGAAAAGAAATTATGACCGGCACATTTCATTTGATGGGGGAAATTAGAAACGTAAAAGTTGGTATGTGTAAAAAAATGTGTAGTTTGACTTGTGAGGCGCGCTAAGCGGACTGACCGAGAACCGAACACGCGGCTGACTCTAATGCCTGTCTATCTGCTGTATACGCGCGCCTTGGCGGGACAACCGTTTCTACCCCCGCACATTCCTCTTCATCACTCCCTCTCTATCTGTTTAATTCTCTCTTTTCTCACACACACATATTATCTTATACTCATTCTCTCTCTGTCTCTTAGGTTTTTTTTCTCTCTTTTTTTAAATAGTGTATTAGTGTGTGTGTGTGATTTGTTAGGCTAAGTGCATTTGTGTATTGTATATAATATGAATGTGAGCCAGAATGTGAATTCTGTGTGTCTATGTGTATATTAAAAGTATTTCACTTGTATGTATGTATATAGTATCCCCTCTACTTGTGTTTAGTCCTTTTAGCATCGTCACTCGGCCAACACCGTATATATATCTCATTCTGTCCCTGTCTATCAATACTCTTCTAAAAAAAAAAAAAAAAAAAAATAACACATACACACACAAAACACTAAAACTCATACACTCGAAGATAGAGAGAGTATGTGTATACTCTGTGCCTATCTTACCACCGGTGTAAGACGCAATGAAACTATAGACTAGTATGTGAGGAGTAGTCCGCGTTTCGGCTGGTTGTTGCTGGTTTGGCCCGTTGGTGGTTTTGATACGCCTCCTCGTTGACGTCCCACACAATATCACAGACATTACAACTAAAACAGCCGGGGCCCTGCCCACTTTGGCAAAAGCGCGACCCTGATAAAGGTCACAACCAACTAACTTTACGTGCTATAACACGTCAAGTTAAAAATAAAAGGTAAAAAAAAAAAAAATTCTTCTATATTAGTAATAAATTGCAATTTAATGGAAAATTTGTTGATTATAAAATGAAAAGTGTTCACTTATTTTCCGTCGCATTCCTTAGAATTAAGTTATTCTAACGTTCCTTAGCTCAACTTAATATCCATAGTTAAATTATCATACGATAATTGATTTATTTTGGGCGTGATTTTACAAAAAAAAGAGAAAGTAATACTGCTACAAATCCGAAAGTAACTATTAATATTAATAACTTAGGCCTTTTTTCGTAAATACTTCGTCTTATTTGTTCAATTTAAATGAAATTATGGTTTATTTTTTATGTTTTTTAACAAAGAAATATTATATAACCGATTCAACCCAACAAATATAAAATTTTGATATAATCCATTTTTTTTACCTTGATTCAATGTCTTCTCAGTGCACTGCCGGGGCCTCCGGACTTGTCAACAACACTGTCCATCACCAGACAGTGAGCTATAAGAGGCTCCTAAGAAATGGGCTTTTTTTAAAAAAGTTGCAATGCATCCTGAAATTATGGTTGTTTCCATAGCAACCATATATCTATAAAGTGTATTAATGAACTTCTGTTCCATTGATAATTTAATTAATAGTAATTAACTAATTTATTTATTCAATTCAACTGTTTACAATAGAAAAGCATTACAATTAAACTATTTTACACTAAGTTAAATAAAATAAATCAATATACAATAAACTAAAACTGACAAGCATCTGCTTAGAAATTTGAGTAAAAATTTTTGTATGACAAATAATAAATATAGTAATAAAAGACATTACTTTTATTTATTTATTTTTTCTTAGGTCTGTGACACTTTTTAGTTATTCATTCTCTACAGCTAAAGCAGGGCACTTGAAAATTATCTCTTTGTCCATAACCTCTCTCAAATCACACAAACGATATAAGAAAGGATTTTCGATCGCAGTTTTATGCAGTTGCGCATTAAGGAGTCTAAAATTGGCAGTAAACACATATATTAGAAGTGTCAAATGACTTCCATTTTTATCAATCCGCTTACCAGTCTTATGACCAGCGATGCCCTAGTGGTTGGGTGTCCATGGAAGAGTTATCGACCAACCTCTAGTAACTAACTTGAAAGTTTTTGCACCCTATGATTTATGCTTTACTCTTGTCATAATTTAATTTTTCCATAAAGCCTGACAAATCGTTTCACATTCTCCATAAAAAATTTGATGCATATTTATTGACGAGAGTCTTTCCTTCGCAGAAATAAGCCTACATCTACTTCCTTTTTTTTTATATAGTTAGCCGAACCATCGTGTAGATATTTCTTTTTTTCCTCCTACGCCATGACTTCGGCTATTAGGTCATTCTACGTCGCGCTGCCCAGTATATAAAGGCTGGCGCTGGCGACTGATGTTGTTCGTTTAATTGGATATCCAAAGGGGCACGTGAGAACAATCTCGGACGCGAACAACTTCATCCCCCTACACGTGTAAATATGGAGCCATGCGGCTTTTTAGTATACGTATTAAGTACCTGAGTATCTTTAATGAAAAAACTCTTGAGTATCTCTTGGCTTGTGGCACGTTTCTTAGTTTTCACACCAGTTAATAGACAATATAGCGGTTCTCTTTTCGTGGCTCTGCAACTACACACAGTAGGGATTTTGAGTTTTCAATCAGTCCTGCAAAATAGTGTAATCAGTTGCAATATTTCTTTGTAAATTTCATCATCTGGAGCATTATTGCATCATAATTAAACAATTATTATCTGAATTAAATTTTACTCTCTTATTATTTATATAAATATGATTCTTGTTGTGATTGGCCAAACTAAAATAAGAATTATTAACAATATTTTCATTATTAAAATTTGGAAAACCTGTTCATGGTTACTGTTTGTATAATTTTACAAATTTATTGTTGCAATTATGTAACCACTTCTCTATACTGTGTGCAACACAGACTTAACAACAGTCACAAACACGTTACTCTGTATTTAAGTTGTCGCCCATAACCTGTCAACGTTATTTCAATAGTCCTTTCTCTCGGAAATTTGATTCACTACCTTGGGGTAGTTTATTGACAAAGGACGTTACATGAAATCTATTTACGAGACTGAAACTACAGGACTTAACAAAGTGTACAAACTTCTGCTGCAACTAAAGACGGACGATCGAAATTACCACTGGATCAAAAGCACTAATACATAACAATGGCGTACTCATCCTGATGTGGACTTGCCTACTTGAACTGTGGGGTTCAAGCGCTCAGATTCTCAGAAAATCCAGTAATGACTGGATTTCCACTCGAAAATTCTTCGTCAAATTCCAAACGCCTCCAATTTTATGTCTCTAATTCAAAATGATCTCAAAATTTCACATGCAATGAAAACAGTGAAGTCTAAATATAGAAAATTCTAAGAATATGTAATTTTTAGTACAAATCCTAAATCTAGCCTGCAACCATACAATACACAACTATTAATAGCCTCTACAACTATTACAGGCAATCCAATACGTTCGACTGAGCCGCCGTTAGCTCCAATCACCACCTCCGATATTGGGGTAAAAAATGCCAGCGAGAGTGTTGCCTATGGGCAGTTTCGCCAGAATGTCACCCGTCATATTCACTGATTATATTTTGTTTGCAAAATAAATAAAATAATGTTTACAAATGAGAGCAAATGCCAGCATATATCATTCACGCTTAGAAGAATAACTCCCTTCCTATATAACGATGTAAACTCCTCTCCCACCCTACTAAACTCCTCCGCTGTCTTGGGCTGTATATCAATAAAAGACAAACATGAAATCTACGCCCACGCACGACTTAAGCGACACGAGCTGAAAGGATTATACGACAGCAGATCTTGACTGTCACTACCAAAACAAACGACTCATATAGAACAATAAACCAATGTGGAACTATGGTGTTGAACTGTATGGTTCTGCCAAGCGTTCCAACCTCCCTAGTAATTCAAACCTTATAATCTAAAATCCTTCGAACTATGGTCAATACTCCTTACTATGTGCCCAAACGTACCGTTCATAATTGCCTCAAATATTTCTTTCATTTCTGAGGCCTCGTGACTTGCTCACGAGTTAATCTAGTATGTGAAGTTCTATTTGCAAAGTACTATCACAGATTAGCTTCACCACTCGTTAATTATGTATGTTTCATCTACTAAATTATGGCAAATCCCTGTAAATAATCGTTATTTCCTTTTTTTGTTTTTTTTTTTTTTTTTTAAAAAAAGGTACGTTTGTGATAATAAACTGTGTATAGCGGCCATTTCTTATATTACAAGTTAAGACGCGGTCTAAAATAGTATAATGCTTTTCAGATTTGATCAAGAAATTTAAGATTTTAAAATGCTTGATTAAGTTGTGATTCTCAATTAGAATTATGCGGTTCTGATTTTGAAGCATTGACAAATAAATGGCATTAGCTTCTGATGCAAGTTATATGACCGACTTATGAAAATCTCTAATCTGTTTTGAGGTCATCGGCGTGGTCTCATTTTTCAGGGTTGATATCTTCAGAAGAAAATATAGCGGTACAATGATAGGAACAGTAAGAATCGTTAGTATTTTCTAGGAATTCTTTTGATAATTGAGTTGAAGATAGAAAATAAAATTAATTCAAAATAAAATAAAATAAAATGAGAAATAAATGGTGTGACCCAAAAAAAGAAATTTAAGTACTTCCATGTTACAATACAAAGTAAAACGATCATTTCCTATGTTATAACTTAAAAAGGTAAAAAGAAATTTATAATAGATAATATTACTTATGGCCAATATGCAAGTTTTACGAAATAAGAAGTCTTAGAAGAAGAGGTAGAAGAAGCAAAGTGATGTCATTTGTTTGTGTTTACTACTTGTCGGTTGGATATGAATCAGGTTTGTGACGTTGCAATAGTTTTTTCATTAGTTAAAGTTAGAAAGTATGGTGAAATAAATAGTAAGATAACTTGGCGAATGGTACTTTGGGGGAGAGACGGCAGGAAGAGAAACTAATAATAAAAGAGTAAACGATGGTGATGATGATCTCCCATTTCTAAATAGGGAACTGCTAAATTCGGGGGCGGGAACATTACCCCAACTTATGTTTGCTTAATATATATGTATGTATTTCACTATGAACATCATCAATATATATATATATCGTGCTATCTTAGTGTGAGTTAAGTTTGGCGTAGTATGTGACGTCATATTATCAGCTGATCTACTCTGTGTTTGTTTGTGTGAATGTGTATGTAGCCAAAATAAGTAGGAAAAGAATACGCTTATGAAATGGTAACATACACCCGTACTGGGTATGCTATTTCAGTGTTGTACACTCATATGTTATTTTCTGTCTACTGTAAGTTTGTTATATTTATATACATATATACATACACACACACACACACACACACACACACACACATAGTTTTCTTTAACAAGATCTAGACTATTCTTTTTTTAAATCTAACTGACACTCCCGCTATTATTTTGATCTCTTTTTTAAAAACCTTACTCACATTTTAAGTTCTGCCTTGTTCGCATTTCTTGGCCATTCACGGGGGTTTGGCCAGCCGATGGTATAAATATAGCTTGGCTGAGGTATATTACTATTAATAACACAACTTATACTTCCTATAAGATCCTAGTATATTAGTTGAAGCAAAAATACGTGGGCGAACTATGTGTAGTAAAAAGAATAAAAATAACTACTCACTGGTCATCTTATCTTCTTTTTTTTAAAAAAAATAAAAAAAAAATAAAATCAGCTGATTATATTCTAAAACAAAATTCTACAATAATAATTGAACTGTTAAAATTATTAATATTTTTAATAAATGAATTTTTATGTATTTATTTTTTTAATTAATGTAGAAATTAAATGAGTAAGTAAAATCAGCTGAAATTTACAATGATGAAGAAACTTATCCATTTTGCTGGGATTCCGGCTTTCTCTATTCACCCCTGTGGAAAATCAGGGGGGCAACAGGCTATTCAGTCGACGTGAAGGATTGTTTAGGGATGCTTAAGCCGGCTACACAAGTAACTGCATACTTGAACGGTATACATGCGCAGGTCTTTTGCGCAAGTATACATGTGATCCACACGGCTCATGTATACTTGAACAGATAGCAGCTGGCGACTATGGCCGAAGAGACGATCTCGCTTTAGCTGCTTTTGTTTTAATTTACCAAAGAAAAAGTCAACGAAAAGATCGTTTTTTGTGGTGCCAAGAAAAACGAAAAAGCTATACACACATTAATTTATTAAGTGAATTGAAATTTTACGCAAGGGACTGGCATAATTATCTAAGAATGGATGAAGAAACGTACCTTCACCTTTTATCACTAATTACTCCTTTAATTAAAAGGCATAAGCAACATCAGTTTTCCCCTTATCGTGGTAGTCTTTACACTTTACATTCCACAGACACGGTTCGCTTTCATAGATATGAATAAATTGATCTATTTATTTCATAGATAAAAGTAAATTGATCTATGCCCCTTCCTAAAATTAACCGACATAATTATTTATAAATTATATATTTTAATAATATATAACCTTTATTCACTTTTACTGACTGAGAGGTTGCACAATGACGTTTTAAACATGAACAAGATGGCGCGCACAAGTATGCAGTATGAAATTTTAAACATTTTCTGACTTGTGCAAGTTTTCCATACAAACGATCAAGTATGCCTGTACAAGCGGACTGCGCATGTATACCGTTCAAGTATGCAGTCGGCTTTCTATACGTGAGAGTTTGTAAAAATAAATTAGAGCTACGATAAGAGAGTGACGGAGGGGGTGGGTGTATAGTATTGAGTTGTCAACTAATCTATCGGAGTAGTTTGGATTGGAATATCTGAACACTTGGTATGTTGGTGAATTTGGCTAAAATCTACGGTTCGTAAGTGTATATGTATTGGAGGATCTGATAATCTATATATCTGTCCAGATCCATCTATAACTTAGATCGTCATCCGAGAAGTCATGTAAAAATAGCACATTTAGTAATGCTTGTGTCGTAAATCTTATATACGCAAGAGGGAGAAAGCATTGATGTTCAAAAAGAAGACTGGAGGACAGGAGCCTCGCGGGAGAGTAAACGTTGCACGGTGGCCTTTTTTGTTTTAATTCACTTTTTTTTATCTATTATTATTATTATTATTATTTGTCTGTGGGGAGGAGCAAACCCTACGCTATCCAAAGCCTCACTGGGCCCATATAGCTACCCCCAGAAAAACAACAACAACAAACCGGGTCTAGAACAAATATCCAGACCCGGATCTAATCCATCTAAAATTCACCGCAGTCTGAATAAATCGGACAATGATCTTAAGCGGAAATAGCCTAAGCTCTTCCACAGGCATCCTCTTCCCGCCAAAATTCCTGAACCTAATTTCCTCACAACCCAAGCAATCAGTCATAAGATGGTTGGGTGTTTCTTCCTCTGTCTCACAGACTCTACAAAGTGGATCCGGCATGAGCCCCATTATGTAGAGATGTCTCCTTAAACCAAAATGTCCAGTAAGAGATCCAACCAGATGCCTGAGAGAGCTCCGTGAAAAACACAGCAACGTCTCACTAATGGTCTTGTCCGGACATGCCGATGAGTATTTTGGACGGCCGAAAACCTACTGAGCTCATCCGTAAGGATGAATGCTGTGAAGCTGTCCATGTCTGGACGCCTGACAGACATGTGCCAGAAGACACGCCAACAATAGGCTCGAGACCAATGAAAGGAAGAGAGGTGCCTAATTTGGCAAACCTATCCACCTCCTCATTCACCCGAAAATTCCCATGTGACCTGGTACCCAGACTAGAAGCACATCCTTCCAGAGAAGAAAGCTCTTCCAGTCTTTTGGAACATTCAAACACCAACCTGGAAGTGAAGACAAATAAACTCTGGCGCCTTCAGCGCAGCTAGGCTGTCCGAGCAGATACAAACACCTTCAAGATAGTGATACGTATCCTCTCATCCATGACACAACAAAGAATAGCATAAACCTCAGTCTGGAAGACTGTGGTCTATTCACCAAGAGATACTGCCAAATGATCTCCGGTCTCAAAGTAGACTGCAGTTCCTGACCAACCATCCATTCTGGAACCGTCCGTGTAACATCGGAAGTTATTATCAGGTATCACATCAGACGGACCTTATCTTGACCAATCTTCCCTAGAGGGTAACCTGACACTGTAAGAATGCTTGAAAAAAAAAAAGTCTTCAACATTCAATCAAAAGGAAAACCTGTAACAGGAACCTTCCAAAGCATTACCTATTACTTTTATCTAAAAAAAAAAAAAAAAAACCTCAAGAGCCTACTCTGTAAAATATCTGCTTAGCCGAGACTTTCATCAAATTTGGAATTCTATCAATGCTTCAAATGTATAATTAATCAGAGATTGAATATAAGAGTTATTTTTAAAACTAAGAAATAAATTCACATTGGTAAGCCCACTTTAAGTACTAAGTGATTTTAAGTTAAAATTTCGTGAAAAATTTTAAAAACTTTATGAAATTGATAAATTATCAATAATTTTTTATCGATATTTTCAAAAATTCTCTAAGATTTTTATATAAAAGTAAAAAAATTAATCGTTAATATTTTTCTTATTTAAACAAAAATTAATTTTCAGAGACATTTTCCGTGGTAGCCTGCTTCATTTTGTGGTGATCGACCGGTTTCGGGTGTTCGCCCATCTTCAGGATGCGTTTTTCAGACAGTGTGATAACACAGACTTGCACAGAGCAACTTAGTTTTACACTAACTGAGACGTATTTTTAAAATACTAAACTCTTAAACTAGGTAAAGGGATGTGGCCTGATGGGTGGGAAAACACGTGTTTGGGTTGTTAAAGGGCTTTTCTTACAGTGGACACAACACGTGGGGGTCTAATCTTTAAACTCTGTTGTTGGAGGGAGACTTACTTTACAATTAATTAACCAAAATATGAATAATATAAGAAATAAGTGAACCATTATTCAGAACACTCTTCCCACAATAGCAACAGAAACACAATTACACACGCAACAAATATTCTTAAACAGATTTTAAGTTTAGGTTTAGTTTTAAATCTACTATGTATATATAAATTTACTAGTTTATTTAAATTTACTAGTTTAGGTATATATATATATATATATAAAAGTGCGTATTTGGATGATGTGTGTGAGTGATGATGTGATATGGTTTGTGGGATGCATAATAAAAAACTTAATTATGTAAAAAAACATAATTAAGTAATACATGCTTGTGAGGATATGAGGGTTGCGTGAAAAAATGAAAGAATGACTGGAATTTCTTAATTCTTTGGAACTGGAAAAACTTAATTATATAAAAAATCGTTCAATTTTAAACGAATGAATGAATTTTAAATGTTAGTTTAATCGTTGTTTAATTTTATTTAAATTTATTTGTGTATTTCTTATATTATTCATATTTTGGTTAATTAATTGTAAAGTAAGTCTCCCTCCAACAACAAAGTTTAAAGATTAAACCCCCACGTGTTGTGTCCACTGTAAGAAAAAATTTGCCCTTTAACAACCCAAACACATGTTTTCCCACCCATCAGGCCACATCCCTTTACCTAGTTTAAGAGTTTAGTATTATAAAAATACATCTCAGTTAGTGTGAAACTAAGTTTGCTCTGTGCAAGTCTGTATTATCACACTGTCTGAAAAACGCATCCTGAAGATGGGCGAACGCCCGAAACCGGTCGATGACCACAAAATGAAGCAGGCTACCACGGAAAATGTCTCTGATGCTTTCCAGTTCTGCGGAATCAACCACCACGACAAAAATTAATTATTCCCTCTTTGAGAGATTTGTGTTTTGCTGTGATTTTTTTTTTTATTATTTCTCTCAAAAAAAGTATAATAGAAATCGTGCCTGATAATCGATATGTTTTATTATTGGACTTTTGTTAATATGCGATAATAAACAAACTGTTGATAAATTCATATTCAATAAAATTCAAATTGAGTGATCTCTGGTATAGACTTGTTTAGAGCAAGTTTGTGTTTTTGAAAGTAAATTCTTCTAAAGTTTATTTTATTTAGTTTTAGTTAATTAATTTTATGTATTTTACAAAATAATGGGTATTTAATTTTTTAGAGAAACAAAAGGATGTAATTTAAATTTATCTAAAAAAAAAAAAAAAATTTTTTTGTTCCAAAAAATGTTTAAAATATAAATTTTTGGCGCAGATACGTGTAATTTGTCCATTTAATTAAATTTTTCATTTTTCCATCTGTTGTTTGATTGATAGACTGAAGTTTTCAATGAAAAATTAGCGAAAAACGTATCAAACGGAAAATCTCAACATGTTTAACTCATTTGTACTCAGCATGTAAAATTGCTGTAAGATAATAATGTCACTTCGACAATCAATAATTAAGTTTCTTTGTACAATAAATGAAACTGAGATGCAAATAAAATTTGATAAAATAAAATTTTACAAATATGCAAAATAATATAGCTAACGCATACAACTATCCAATCAAGGTAAGGGATTAGCTAAGTGGTTAGCGCGTTGGACTCCCACGCGGAGGGGCCCGGGTTCGAGGCCAGTGCTTTACCCTTAAGCTTTTTTTTCCTAGGAGCCTCTACAAGCTCACTGTTCGGTGATGGACAGTGTTGTCTGTAGCGAGAGCGGAGAACACTGTCGGAGGGCGGCAGTGCACTGAGAAGGCTCCGGGCGCTAATGACCACAGATGTTGAAGCGCCTTAAACTTAAAAAAAAAAAAAAAAAACTATCCAATCGTAAGAAAATTGATTTTAGTGGCATAACAATTATTATGGACAACAATAGAATGGATTGTGAAAATTCTATGTATGACGATAAAATCTGTAAATTTCAAACGAAGAAATTTAATAAGTGGAAAATGGTGTGATTACATCTTACGTATATTTATTAAATGGTACAGAAGGCCTTCGAGTTTTTTTCCCTAAAACACGATTACGTTGCCAATATTAAAATAAATAAATAACTAAAGTAATAAATAACAGCAGTCTAAAATAATATAAACTTATAGCTGTATCAAATAATACCTGTGCCAAATTTATACACATTTTTTTCATATTTTCACACCTGTTACCAAACAACACATAGTTTCAAACAAAACATGATATAATAAATATAATATGAGAAAATTATAACATAACTAGTGTTTAATAGTTTTTTTTAAATCAAATAGTTTTGTTGAAAACTACTAGAGATATAGTTAATTGATTGAGCTTAAGATCTGTTTGTGTGATTTGTTTGGTTGTAACTAGTAGACGACAAAAAAAAAAAAACGGACCCTCATTACGGAACACACATACTTTGCATTTAATTCTAAAGTGTACATATTTTTTTTTTTTACTTTCTCTTGCTTCTGATAAAGAGCACGCATTGCGGTTGATCAAAAGAGAGAGCAAACTGAGGTCAAATTTTCGCAAAATCGAGTTTTCACCGGAAATACTTGTCTTGAGGTAACGCCCAGTTTTCCTGTAAAGTACCACTTCAATACAGTACACGGTTCTATCACCTGCATAAATTAATACACATTAGAAGCGTTGCTAGAACGTAAAATTTGAAGAAAATCGGTTAACCATAAGTGCGACTTTATATAGTTTGTGTAATTTCTGAAATGTTCTCGGACAAACGTGTTGAAAGAAGATAAATCCTTTTCCTTCTGGATACTTACGAAAATTGGATTACAATTGGATTTTTTACGAAAATTGTTCTGGTTGGGACATGTGTAGTAGGTTGCTCATGTCGCCACTAATAGATAGACTTTCACAGTGCAGTATGTTATTATTATTCGTCTGAGAGGAGGAACCAAACCCTTCGCTTTCCAAAGCCATAATAAAGCGAGTCTATAACCAGAAATCCAGACCCGAGTCTAAGCCATCTGATCCACCACAGTCCAAAGAAATCGAATCATACCATTAAAGAGAAATAGCCTAAGCTCTTCCGCAGACATCCTGTTCTGACAAAAGAGCCCTAAATCCTAATTTCCTCACAATCCAAGCGATTTGTCATAATGATGGATGGGTGTTTCTTTCTCTATCTCAAAGACTCTACAAAAGGGGTCGTACCCATTGTGTAGATGTGTCTCCTTAAACCGCAGTGCCCAATAAGGAGGATCCCCAATGAGCATCTTAGACTGCCGACAACCCGCTAAGCTCATCCGTAGGGATGAATGCTGTGAATCTATCCGTGACTGAAAAATGATTCAGCGTTAACTAGCTTTGATCAAATCGCAAAAATAAGTTTTGATCCAGTAAGATAACGCTCGGTCACATATTTCCCATCACACTAAAGAAAAAAATTGAAGAATTTGATGGCATTGGTCTTCTTTTACATTCACCCTGTAGTCCTAGAATTTGCTCCATCCGACTATAATTTGTCTCAGTTTATGGCACACTTTCTTTGAGGGAGAAAATTTAATAACATCACCAAAGTTGAAATGCAGGAGTTTTTTTGATACTAAACCCAAGGAATGCTATCAACGAGGGGCTCCAACAGTTAGCAGAAAGATGGCTTACAACAGTCAATATTTTTAACATTATTATAAAATTCATAAAAAGTAATAAAAAAAAAAATCTGGCGTGAAACACTCACACAACTTTCTCCCCTTCAAAATGATAATTGATAAATTTTATAGTATGTGTACCAAATTTAATGAAATACGTCGAAAACTGAAAAAACTGTACGTAAAAGCGCCCTTCCGGTTTACTAATTTTCTTGAAACTCAGAATTTTGGCAACCCATTTATTTCTAACTAATTATGTTTGGATGATAGAATTGTATAATCAACTAGGATAGCACTTTGATGAAAATCTAACCCCACCTCTCCCCTAAAAGTGCCCTTAAAAGAACTTTCCCAGAGAAATGTTTTAGATAAAAGTTGTAGATCTTTGCATGTTTAGTTTATATACGAAGTTTAAAAAAAAGTGAATAAATCATTTAGTAAAGTGGTAAAGTAAACGCACTTCCGATTATCCGATTTTTTTGAAACTCGGAATGTCAACAACATATTTAATTATAATTAACATTATTTAGATGACAGAATTGTCTAATAAACTGAAATAGCACTTTAGATGGAAACCCAACCCCACCTCTCCCCCAAAAGTGCCCTTCAGTGCATTTTCCTGGAGAAACGTTTCAAATAAAAGTTATAGTTCTTTGTATGTGTGGTTGATGTTTGAAGTTTAAAGAAAATCGTCTGAGCCATTTTTGAGAAAATTGCAAAAAAATAAAAAATCCAATAGTAAAGTGGTACTTCCGGTTGAGGAATTTTGACAGATAATGTAGTGTCAGATCCCATAGTGATACCTAAACGGAATATCAAGTTTCAACTTTCTATGGTTTTTCGTTTTTGAGCTATGCTGTTCACATACATACATACATACACACACACACACACACACACACACACACACACACAGACCATTTGCTAAAAACCACTTTTTTGTACTCAGGGGACCTCAAAACGGATATTTCCGGTGAAAACACGATATCGAAAATTTGACACGATTACAATACTTCCTCTTACTAGGAGTAAGAGAAAGTAAAAATCGTCATTCAATTATCCGGCATGAGCCTCGTTACGTAGAGATGTCTCCTTAAACCAAACCATGCCCCATAAGGGGAATCTAACCAGATACTTGAGAAAGGTCCGTGTGAAAAACACAATAATATCTCACTAACATAGCCCTGTCCGGATCCGCAATTAGCATCTTAGACTGCCGGCAACCCACTAAGCTTATCTATAGAGATGAATGCTGTGAATCTATCCAAGACTAGAAGCTTGACAGCCATGATCTTATACACCCGCCAACAACAGACTCGGGGACCAATGAAAGAGAGTGAGGCACCTAATTTGGCAATTTTATCCACCTCCTTATTCGCAAAAATTCCCATATGACCTGGTGCCTAGCCTAGAAGCGCAATCTTCAAGGAAGAAAGCACTTTCAGTTTTTTTTAGAAACATTCTAGTGCCAACTTGGAAGTGAAG
>JAAEAF010011109.1:0-53129 GCA_011037195.1 Triatoma infestans
CTAGGAAGAGAAAATCTAAGGACAACATGCTGGATTCGAACCCGGGACCTCGCGTTGCTAGTCCAGCACGCTACCACTGAGCTAATCCCTTCTTTCTCCCTTGGCTTACGCCAATTAACTAGGGAAGGAGACCCTAGTTTGTGTACTGTGTTTGTCTTTGTCTGTGAAGAATGGAGTTTATGTAATTCAAGTATTTTAACGAAGTACATGGAGTACTGAGCTGTGGTAATCCGCAGCTCCTCAAGTAACTGTATGCAACAGATACCCCTTGCGGGCTAGGTTATAAACAAGAAAGATGAATTAGTATACATGATAAGCTCTCAGGCCGCTAATTAACACCTAAGATTACTGAATTCACAGTCTACAAAGAAATATAACTCATCCAAGACATCCTTAAAACCAATTTTCAAGACAGACATTTCAAAAAAACGTCTATATGTGTAGATTGTCAGTCAATTTTATTAAACTCGTGCCAAGTTTGAAGAAATCTCGCCAAGAAAATCAATTGCGAAAAACCGAAAAACTATTCAAAAATGTTGCAGATGTGGATGATAGATTAAGAGCCAAAAAACCTTTTGATAGATACCCTTGTTATCAGTTCTTTTCTTTTTTTTATTTTATCAAATATTTCATTATTTCCTTTTTTTCTTTCCGTGTTCTTTCATTTTCTGCGCTATTAGCAGATCATAAAACATTTTAAATGCATCGTATGTTTTTGTTATACATTAAATGCTAGGTGTTTTCACCTTTTAACAATGAAACGTGAAAATCGATCACGAAAACTGATATATTAAGAGTAGGCTACTTTATATTCCATATGTCCTTAGTTGAGGTCATTTGAATGTAAACCGAATCAAGCAAGCTTCTATTACATAAATACAAATCTAATAAATAATGTATTATCACTAATTCTATATAATTTAACACATGTAAATCTTTTTTTTTTTTTTTTTATTATTATTATTATTATTATTATTTATTTATTTATTTATTATGAATGTATTTGCTACAAGCCTTGTATTGTATTTTTTTTTTTGAAACATTCTGTTTCCTTTTCGTGCGGCTGCCACAAACCTTCTCTCTTTGTCCTGACCTAGTAGTAGAGTAGCTGGTGGTAAATGTGAAAGTTATGGAAAGAAGCTGGGACCATATATCATATTATTCCACTGTTTTATATAGCTATATATGTATCAATGATTTATCCCCAATTCTAGGTGACTTCACCCAGTTATATGTAATGCAGATATTCAAATAATAAAATTAGGTCTACAATATTGATGGTGTAAAACATCTTTCTATATGAATATATTCATAATAAGTTTAAGTAAATATTTTACATTTTCCGGTTTAAATTATGATTTATTTATTTATTAGTTTCTTATTATTTATTATTAATTCAATTGAGACAATTTGGCGATTATCGCCAAAATTATTATGAAAAAGTTAAAATATCCGAGTAAAATATAGTATTGTTTTTATTTTTAATTTGTATACTTGCTTTTTTATAGCCCAAATCTTATTTACTTTCTCTTGGTCTCTATTTTTGGAGATTACGTCACAATTATGTTTTAAGGTCCCACTAAGCCCAAACAAGTTTTTTTGCGAAAGATGACAGCGTGTTTTTTTTAAGTATTTATATATAAAACTATTTATAAAGGCACACATATGTTTGTTTGTGCGTTAGATAAGCTCAGCTTTAATATTCTCCTCAAGATAAATGATACGAAAGATTGTCAAAAATCTGAAAGTAGTTTTTACCGATGTTTCTTCAATTTTTTAAGCTTAAATTTTTTGTTTATTTTTTATATTTATTTTTTTGAAAAAGACCCCATCGATTTTCTTTAATGTATCAAATCATTTCCTTTATATACGTCACATATACATATAAATATATTTCTGTATCTATACTTTTTTTTTTTATTGAATTATTTTCAGGCTATATTAAATTCAGAGGTGTTCTGATAAGACTACGCTGATTTGTTAAACTCCAAATTGCAGTTTTAGGATAATGAAATAGTTTCAACAACTATATAATATAATTAAATATAAGAATGAAACAAATATTGGAACTAACTTGGTAAAAATAATTTGTCAATTTTTATCGAGATTTATAGTAGGAATAAGTGGTGCCAGATTTTCATATTAATTCTATTAAACAATATGTATTAATCAAAATAATTGAAAATTTGTATAAGTATTTTCCCAAAACCATATTATTTGACTAGAGTATCGTTAAGTTATAATAATTAATTATAGTTGGTGTCTGTGAACAATACTTGACAGTAGCGCTGTCATGGGGGGTCTACAGTTTGTCAATTTCGATAAGAGGTACTGTAAAACCATGTTAATTAATTCCCACTTCTAATATATGTATATGCATTTATAAGAGCAACTAGACAAAATTAGTAAATATTGCTAGTTTAAATTAAAATTTGTTAATTAGGATTGTGTAATAAGGGCAGTAAGGAAAGTTTGTACGAAATGTTTCACATCAAATGTTATATTTTTACAATAACCATACTATAGTGTTTAGTTACAAATTCTTAGCATGTAAGATGTTCTCTTATCAATGGTAGATATTTAAAGCACGATACATTTGGGGGAGGAGAATATGTTAAAAGTTGGAAGTATTCTTATGAAACCACCTATCGCGTGCACCTTATCTCTAATCCATTCTTTATAATGAACCTTAAGTTTCAGACGTAGGCAATTTATCTTATGAACCCCTATTTTCTTCAAGTTTGTAGTTCGTCATTCTTAACATAATGTAAACTGTTTTTCAGTACATTTGTTTTCTATTAATAAAATGAAAAGTGACATAATATTTAATTTACTCAAGGTAGTGAGTTAATTGTAGAGATTTTAATAAATAAGCAAAAAAAAAAAAAAAAGAAAAAGAAAAAGGAACTGCCCCTTGACCTGTATAGTACCGAGAATTTAGCCCAACATTATCTTTTCTGTCTATCTGCCATTCGCAAATCTGTTAAGTCAATAATTCCACCATAAGCACAGAAATTCTAAGACAAATCTTTCGCTTATTCACATTCTCCAGCCATGTATAATACATTTAAAATAACTTAATTTCGTAAAACCGGATACAAATGCAACACATCCATCCGTCTAATAGTTGGTGCAATAATAAGATTTAACATTACTAAATCGAAAAATATATTCCAATTTCAAATATTATAGGAAACAATCAATTGTTGAAAGAGTTGTCTATTGAAAATTCATATTAATACAAATATTTACAACTGGAGGGAGATAGGTTAGATATTAAAGGTGAAAGTTCATTAATCAAAATGATGAAGTACCTATTTTCAATCCAATGAAACCGAGTGATAGTAATAGAGCTTTAATTGCTAAAATATATTTAGAATTTATAATTAATTTCACCTAAAGCTCAATATACTAGAAGGGTCAAGGTCTGCCAAAATTGTTTTTTATTTATTTTTTTAAGGATCATTCTCTCAGGTTAGAACAAAATAATTCCCATCGACATGTTCGAGCGTTCACAGACCAAAACTAATTTGGACAGTAGGGCTATTGCAATAGCAACATTAACTTTTTAATAAACATACCGATTATTGAAAATTATGACCTGTACACAGGGTTGCCAGATTGGGGTATTTTTCCTCAAATTTAGGGGAATTTGAGGATGTGGGGGGAATTACTGGGGGAAGTAAAAGTTTGGGGGAACTCGGTGTGCCGATTCTGCAAGGCTGAGAAGGAAACCCCGGTACATACCCTTGGTTAAGTTTGCCGGCCTGGCAAGGACAAAGTTTCTTCAACTGGGGCAAGTAATCCCGAAGCCTCATGACGCTTTGCTAGGCCTGATTAAGAAGGCAAAGCTTGGGGGTTGTGCTATAATTTCAGGGGATCCACAATATGGTTGGTCGCAGTGGAAGAAGGCCCGTCTCCCATCTCGTTCCTAATCTAATTTAATCTAAAAGCTTGGAGAAATTTTTGGGAAAATGAAAAAATCCAGGGAGAAAGTTTGGGGTACTTTATTAACTGGTTCATTAAATCAGTCAGACTTAGTGAATGAATATAAAATTATTCAAAAAAAAAAAAGTGGATTATATTTTACTTTCCGCCTTCTATTGATCAATAGCAATAATTTCGGTTTAGGATTCTGTACACATTTGACATTTGACTGCTAAAATTTAACAATCTGCAGACCATCGGCAGGAATTTTCAAGAATCAAATTTCATTTCCGGGTATAATACCAATTTTCCGTTAAAACAGTTCAAGTAATTCCCGTGTAGACATAAAGGACCTGCAGTGGTAAGTGACCGACTCATTTAAAACCAAAGTTTCAAACGTTTCTTTTTACTTTTGAAGTTCTTTATTAATACATACCTTCCTGTGTTATGTTTACAAATTTATAATCATTCAATAAAAATACACATTTTATACCACAGTTTTAATAAACTACTTCTTCTGTAATCTGTACGAAAAAAAAATTTTTTAATCTTCAGTTTTTTTTTCAATATATAAAAATTTAAATATTATTGGAAAATATGAAATTTGGGTGATTTGAGCGTAAATTTGGGGGAATTTCAGTTTCGGAGTGGGGGATTTTGAACATCGCATCTGGCAAATTTGGCTGTACATAGTAGGGAGTCATGACATTATATTTCAGATTTTTCTTCTTGCACTTAATTCTTGCATAAATTCCGACTGGGGTCGGAGCCGAGGTCTATGGGGGGCAGGCCTAAAGTTAAGATCAAAGCCAGCCTAGATCTTACACCACGGTCTATGAGGCGGAAGTCGTGGCGTTACAACTATGCGCTAGGGAGATTATAAGGCAAGGTATAGTGGGTAGAAGAGTGGCCATATACTCCGACAGTCAGCCAGCCCTAAAGACACTTTCTTCACACCAAATAGTTTCAAGACTGGTGTGGGATAGCCTGCTTGCCCTAACCAAGTTGGGTACCCGGAATAAACTGACACTCGCCTGGGTGCCGGGACATGCGGGGTTTCTGGGCAATGAAAGGGCGGATTCGGCCCTAGCGAGGGAGGGTTCGCAGGATACCTTTATAGGCCCCGAACCCTTCTTTCCAGGCACCTTATTCAAACTTCTATCAAGGGTTGGATAGAAGAACAGCGTCTGCGATGGTGGGAGAGAACACCAGGGCAGAGGCAGGCAAAGCTCTTTATCAAGGGACATTTGCCTAAATTTATCAGAGATCTACTCAGCCATACCCGAAGGGATATGAGGCTAATTGTGGCTCTACTAACAGTGTATTGTAGGTTGAACAGACATATGCACCATCTACAACTTGCAGATAGTACGGTATGCCGATTCTGCAAGGCAGTGGAAGAAACCCCGGCGCACATCCTTTGTGAGTGTGCCAGCCTGGCAAGGGCAAGGTTTCTTCCACTGGGGACAAGTAATCCCGAAGCCTCATGACGTTTCATGACGGAGCCACTCTCAGCTTTGCTAGGCTTGATTAAGAAGGCGAAGCTTGGGGTTGTGCTATAATTTCAGAGGATCCACAATGGACCTCGCTTTGTAGATCGCAGTGGAATGAGGCTCCCCCCCCCGTTACTAATCTAATGTAATCTAATTCTTGCATTTTTGAAAATTAAGTGCCAGGAAAATGCAGCACTAATAGCGACTTGATCTGTTCGCACGGATAAACCTTTTTTTTTTTTTAAGGGGATGATTTCCTAATTTAAGGTCATATATTACATAGGTCGTATCCCTACCATTTGTTAATAATTAATATTCCAAACACCTTTCCCAAAAAAGGGCAATTACTATAAATAATTTATAAATTCAAAGCAATAAAATTGGAAATATTCTTAATAAAGGTGTATTAAAGAATAAAGAAATAAATATTTATCAAATGGTTTTGAACCAAATATTATTATTAAGCTGTATAACTGTACAATACTAAGCTTATTATTTTGAGCTATCAAGCGAAATTATACTTAAATAACGACCAAATTAAAAAAAATCAGCTTAAATTACAAAAAAAAAAAAATAGATCGTGATTCTCTAAAAGACAAATTACTTCCGAATAGAGATAATAACTTCAATTTTATAAACTGGATAATCTTGATTACTTTTTTTATTTTTATTTTTTATTTAAAATGTTAACCTGTAATATATCATGCAACCTATCGAATTCCAACCTGAGATTTAATCATTGCCCTCTATTTAAAATTAATAATACTCTCGTGTATTAATCGTTTAAATAAAAGCTAAATTGGCTATCAATTTATTTGTTAAAAAACTAGAATGGCAAAAATTCATAGATTCACCCGCTATATTGTTTTAAGAACATTGATTAAATAAATTAACCAAAAATTAATTTAAATTCATACATAAAATATATTAATTTTCTAAATTCCAAAATATTAAAGCTTTAATACATGAAGTTGGGTTATTGTCAGTAAAACGTAAACAGTTCTAGTTTTTTTTTATGTTACTCCAATTTTCTACAAAGTGTCAACAATAAATTCTGCTAGGGAACGAAATAGCTAAGTGGTTAGCGTACAGGACCCCCACGCGGATGTCTCGGGTTCGAGTCCAGCTGTGCTGCCCTTACATTTTTTCTTCCTAGGAGCCTCTACAGTTCACTGTCCGGTGATGGTCGGTGTTGTCTGTAACGAGAGAACACTGCCCGGAGGCCGGCAGTGCACTGAGAAGGCTTCGGGCGCCAAAGACCTTAGACGGTGACGCGCTCTAAATTAAAAAAAAAAAAAATGTCTGCTGATCATTGAATGGAGTATTCACCGAAACTGGAACAGCGAAGAATCAACAACAATTGCGTGGCTGAATCACGTAAGTCTTTGGGCAGTTTCAGTCATTATGTTATAGATTTATGTCATTTATATCGGCGATTGTTTTTTTGTTTTGTTAATAAAAATATTGTGATGGTGTGCCAATGCCCCCAAAAAATGGTCAATGATCACGAAATGAAGCAGTATAGAAAAATCATCAAGTTTTCCAGCATTGTCTAGTTAACAAATTCTAAGCATTTGTTAAAATATACTTACATTATATATATATATATATATATATATATATAACATTCATGATCCATGTATTAGAACCAAAGCGCAAGCTGTAATAGAGAATACGAAAGTACAACATAGGCCACATCTACAATATAGGCCATAAATTTTGCCCAGATTATTAACTTTCAAATTTTATACAAACAAAAACGTGTAATGATGAACTGAATAAAGGTCAGGGATCATAACATGTGAAACTGCCGACAGTAAGGAACCAGTCCTAATGTGAATATAAACCTTTGGATGGACAAATCAAGTAATATCAACTTATCAGAGACATTTTCCGTGGTAGCCTGCTTCATTTTGTGCTCATCGACCGGTTTCGGGCGTTCGCCCATCTTCAGGATGCATTATTCAGACAGTGTGACAACACAGACTTTCACAGAGCAGAGTTAGTTTTCACACTCATTGACCGAAACCGGTCGATGACCACAAAATGAAGCAGGCTACCACGGAAAATGTCTCTGATGCTTTCCAGCTCTGCGGAACCAACCACCACAACAATATCAACTTAGTTTTATTTTTATTATTTGTGTGTGGGGAGGGACCAAACCCTACGCTATGTAAAGCCCATGTAGCTACCCCAAGAAAAAAAAACAACAAACCGGGTCTAGAACAAAAATCCAGACCCGGAGCTAATCCATCAAAGATTCACCGCAATCCGAATAAATCGGACAATAACCTTAAGGGGAAATAGCCTAAACTCTTCCACAGAGAAATTCCGACCAAAGATCCTGAACCTAATTTCCTCACAACCCAGGCAAATAAATAAGATGGCTGGGTGTTTCGTCCTCTGTCTCACAGACTCAATAAAATGGATCCAGCATGAGCACCATTATGTAGAGATGTCTCCTTAAACCACAATATCCAGTAAGAGATCCAACCAGATGACTGAGAGAGCTCCGTGAAAAACACAGCAACGTCTCACTAATGGCCTTGTCCGAACCCCCGATGAGCATTTTGGACTGCTGTAAACCAACTGAGCTCATCCATCAACTTGGTTTAGTAAACAATCACTTAATTTTAAAACAAAAATATATCGTGTAATACTTGTAAAATATTCAAAAAAAAAACAAACTATAAAATTACTCTAAATAATAAATAATAATAATAATAATTTGTATGACGAAATTTTTATTTAATTTTACAAACCTTGTATAAAAAAAAACAAAGATGTAAAAGGTTAAATAATCCATTCCCTTAAAAAGGGATTAATATTATTATAACTGCATAAAACTATAAAAAATTAAAATTAAAATCCGAATAAATTTATTTAAAAGAAAGAAATTAAAAATAAACCGAACATTACAATATCTAGATTAGTTTTCCTGATAAATTATATAATCAAAAAAGAAATTATTACCAGAAAGAAATCTGCAACTTTTGATGAGGTGATATGCATGCGCGTACGTACGTATATACTAGGGATTGAGGTCAAGGGCCTTACAAGGACGACATATTGAATGAGTTGCTGCAATCCCATCGTTATATGTTAATTTATTCGCACAGAACTGATATAGTATTTTTTTTTTTTTGTATTTTAAATAAATAATTTACCATTTTATGATTTACTGATTCCATAAATTCTGTTGAAAATATGGATTTTTATTAAAAAAAATTAAATCTTCCGTAATAGAATACCTGGTAAAAGACGAGGCGTTCTGCTACATCCTCCCCCACTCCCACCCGCACTATTTTTCTGCCGTTCTAATATTTTTCAAGCCACTCGCTTGGTTAATTAAGCTCTGTATCACTGGTGAAGGGCAAGTAGAATGAAAGAGAAAATTAAGAGATGAAGTGTATGAGAAAAACAGAGAGACAGTGCCGTATAAGAAAAGCGGGTGCGAGAGAACAAGAAAAGCCTTTGGAGGTGGCAATGGCAAGTAAGAAGGCTAGAGAGGCGGAGAATTGCTAGCTTTCGCTTTCCACCCAACCTACTTGGCCATGTTCGCCACTTCCACCCATACCGACTCCAGTCAGTAACAGCAGCACGCTTGCACGATAAAGATCCGCCACCCCTAGGACGTCAACCGGAAGTCGTTCATCACCAGTACAGATTATTTCTTGGCCCTAGGTTTATGCCACAATGTTGAGCGTTGAAGCAATATAGGCGTTGTTTTATTTTACAGAATTATACTTATATTATATTTTACTTAAAGAAAATTTAAACTATTACTGAGATACTATTAAAAAAAAAAATCGACACAACAAAATATATCATTTACATATTGCGTACAGTATTCTGAATAATTCAAGATAATTAAAAAAAAAAAAATTAGAGACAGGTTTGGATCCCATCTGACCCAATATAATATTAAATGGACGCACTCTTTATACCAACCATTCTTTATTTTATTTATTTATTTGTTTAATTCTTTTACGGCAAAAGTGTCAAATTCATGGCCCGCAGGCCACATGAGATATTTTGTAGCCCTCCCTCCCCAAGCCTTCAAATATAAAGAAAAATAGTCAATATTATATAATAACACTTGATACTTATGTTCTAAACACGCACTAAGCAGCGCTGATAAATGTCTAATTTTATTACATTGTATTGTTGCGAACTTCACAACTCTACAATTGGTCGTACTTTCTTTGCGGCAAGTTTTGTCTAAAAATGAGCTTTCCCTTTAAAAAACCATTTACAAAAAAAAAAAAAGTTTGGAACTATGAAACACAAAATAAACAATTAAAGAAATCATAAAAGAATTTGATAAACTTTTTTTTTTAAGACTTCAAAGAGCTACAAGAAATTGTTATTCTGGTTAAATTGGTTCCGTAGACGTGGAAAGCATTCAGGGATATTTTCCATTAAGTTTAATGACCCATTTTTTGAAACCAATTTTCTAGGGAGGAGAGGTGAGTTTGTAGATTTCTATCGGCTGTTATGGGATCATTATTGGAAGACAGGATAGCAGTATCATCTGCATAGGTGAGAAGGATGGTATAAGGATGTGTGGGGATTTCTTCACTCTACGTCGCACTACTCTTCCCCCAGTCTACTACAACTTAATTCCCTTACCAGTGGTCAACGTTGCTCACTATCTAGGGCTTTACTTAGACCGAAGACTTACATGGAATCCTCATACACGACTTAAAAGAATAACAGAAAACAGACGCTTTCGACAACTTAAAAGACTACTGGACAACAGATCTAAACTCTCCCTAGACAACAAAAGACTAATTTATACATCTATTTTAAAGCCTATCTGGGCGTACGGAATAGAACTATGGGGTTCAACCAAACGCTCAAATCTCCAAAGACTCCAATCCCTACAATCCAGAATCCTCTGTAACATTGTAAAAGCTCCTTTTTACATCTCCAACCGAACCATACATACTGATCTTAATATACCGTTCATTGCTCAAGTCGCCCAAGCCCGTTACAGGAAAGTCCATATTAACCTACAGACTCACACAAACCCTATAATTCAACACCTGTCTTCCCGAACACTTCCTAATAACCTTCCTAGACGTCTTAAAAGACAATGGCCTCGTGATCTCCTCTCAAGTGAAAGAGAGTCAATAGTGATTTTGTAGTGTTTTGGAGTGTTACCATTGGGTAGCTTCTCTACTCATTTTGTATTTTTGTTCTTTGTATGATTGTTACTGTGGCGGCTTGCCCCCAGATCATTTTTGTCGCGATTTTCCAGCCAGGGCACCCTGGCGTTATTGTTTTGTTTGTTTGTTTTTCAATTTAATTTTGTTTGATATACAACAGAGAAAATACCAGAGACCGTATGTTTTTATATATAGACACAGAATAATAAAATATTATAGAAGTCAGTCAAGTTCGCACCGCATTACCTGTAACATACAGAGAATTTAATAAAGAAGATTTTTGTTGTTGTGTACGCAGTAGTTTCATTTGTAGTGATAGATACTAGCCCACAGATGTAGGTACGGCTACAGTTACTTATAGCGCTATCGCGCTGATTGTAGCATAAATAAATATTAAAAAGAAAAAAAGGAAAAAAAAAAGATATTATCCATGATAGCCTGCTTCTTTTTTGTGGTCATCGACCGGTTTCGGACGTTTGCCCATCTTCAGAATGCGTTTGTCAAACAGTGTGATAACAAAGATTTGTACAGAACAAATTATGAAATTGAATTTGCTCTGTGCAAATATATGGTTATGACGCTATTTGTCAAACGCATCCTGAAGATGGGCGAACGCCCAAAAACCGGTCGATGACCAGAAAAAAAAAGCTGGCTATCACGGAATATATCTCCGAGGCTGCAAGAAATGTTTTCTTTTTTCTTTGTTTAAGCGAAAAAATACATTTTTCATTTAGTGGAAAAATATGTAGCAATAGAAAAGTTTGCTGCACCCATTTTACTCTACTTTGGGAGTAATATTCATGTGTAAATACCCGAAAAAAAAAAAAATGTACAGATCACGATTAACATATTTCTCCAAAAGATAAATTTGTTCCTGAAATGTAATAATAAATAATACTGTATTATATTACTGTAATTATATTAGTAAACATATATCTGAATCATTTTTGGTTAAACTTGGGTCTGTCAAGCTGGAAAACTACAGAGATAAATTAAAAATAAAAATAAAGAATCCATTTTTTTAGTGATTATTTAGTATTATAATTATATATTTTAACCAAATTTATAAGAGAAATTAATTTAGGAAATAATTTTTGATATTAATCTGAGGCAAATAATGGTATAAAACATTGGCCCCTAATCTTGACCTAGGAACTATCCAATTTCCTATGAAATGGGGTCATAAGATGATTATTATACGGCCACTTTGTTGTGCGTGAGTGTGTAAGTAATGTTTACATCGGAATGGTACGGAGCGTTTAGTGCACAGACGATCATGGTTGGGAGGGAAGTCCAGGTAAAGAAGTCATAAAGCTTGTATTGCCCCCACTACATGATCACAAAACATTTGCTGCTCCACCTCTGGCGGTTCTCTATAGTCCTTACTACAAACATCAGTCCCCCTATATATACATAGTTTGTCTAGGCCTCCCCCACTACTAAAATAACTGACAATGTGAACTGGTGGCCATCTAATTTTCAATTTGTTAATTATAATTCCTTTTTAGTTTGATCCTGTAAAGTTTAAAATATAGTTATTTTTATTGCTTACGCCAATCATATTAATAATTTTAAATATTAATAAATATAAAAAAAAAACAATCATTTTAAATATTTATGTTTTAATGAAATAAAAAGTAATTTTAATGTTGAATTGACGCCAGCCAGCACCATCGCTAAAGACCTTGACAACAATCTTATACACGCCCCTCCTAAATACTACAACAGATGTGCATCTTAAAATATACCGCTGGCTTCCGGCATCTTCAAATACCTTCAACTTTCTTTTTTTTTTTATTATTTCTTTATATTTATTTATTTTATTTTTTGTGTGAAATTTATTTAAATATAAAATATATATACAATTACAATTCCTTTTTTTAATTAAAATGATAGATTTTTTTAGTTAATAATTTTAGATATCACTTTCTTTCAACGAAAGTGACATATTCCTAATTTATACATTACATTTTACAAATATTACAACATTATTGCAACCGGACATAATGTAATGTTAATTGAAACCATCAATGTCGTGGATAATTCAACTCAATTTGCTAACTATGGCAGTATACCTTAATATATTACTATATGCTAATATAGCAAGCAAATCAACCTATTAATTTCACTTCACATAATTAATGTTTGAAAAAGTATTATTCTATTTAAGATGAAATTTATTATTTTAAAAATACAATAGAATTACTAAATTACTGATAACTCCATTATTTTATTTATTTATTTATTTATTTGTTTATTTTTTTTAAGTCGCGTCATTAATACATCAATGGTCATTTAGCGTCTGGAGAATTCTCAGCACACTGCCGGATATCGGGCAATATATTCTTTCGTTACAGACAACAATGCCAATCAACGGTGTGAGCTATCTAATGACTCCTAGGATGAGAAAAAAACTAAGAACAACAATGCCTAGACACAACCTTCACGATAGAACTTCATTTATTATTTACAGTTCTTCGATCACTACATGTAAATTTAAGTTTCTGCATTTATCCTTTTTTCATGGTTTATGATTATTCATGCGCAAAATTTCTAGAAAATTCGTGATATATTACACACCAAATTATGGGACATGTTTCTGCCAAAGTTTTGACAATCATCGTCAGTATTCTTAGGAAATTATTACTATGTCAAATGCGTTTAAAACTTAAATAAATCTTGAATAAATTTTTGTTATTACAAATAAAAAACCTAGGTAGATATTAAAAAAGATATTCGAAATGTCCGGCATTACGACGACATCCTTGGAACTTTCTCAGTTTCTAATATTTCACACATATGAAATACTTGCTGCAACGCAAATGTTAGTAAACTTTATACATTTAAGTATTTTTTTTTTGTTTTTTTTAATTTAAAACATAATTCCATTTACCTAACCGTAGAATATTTAATGTCTAATTAAAACATTATAGCCACTTATCTTATAAGAATATTTATAATTAGCCAGATAATCTTTACAAAATGCCGACATAAATATTATAGAGTAGAAAACTGTGACCTTCATGCACACTGACGACTGTTAGACTAAAACAATGTAAAAGATTACAGTTTATAAAAAGTTGGTCTTATTATGGTTTTGATTCCTCTGTATTGTTTTTTTACTTTCTTTTACTTTTAGTAAGAGGAAGTATTGCGATCGTGTCCAATTCTTAAAATTACATTTTCACCGGAAATATCCGTTTTAAGGTCACCTGAACACGAAAAAAAATGTTTTCGGCAAAAAATCTGAGTGTATGTTGTATGTGAATAATATATCTCAAAAAATGAACAACTGAACGCTGGAAGTTCCGAAAGTTTGATATTCCGTTTAGGTACTACCAGCGCATCAGTCATGAAAGTTTCGGACAAAATCCATCAACCAGAACTGCTACTTTATTAAATGTTGTTTTATTCATTTATTTATTTTTTTTTTTTTTGCGATTTTCTCGAATACAGATCCAATGATTTTCTTTAAATTTCATATACAATCTACACACATAAATAATTATTTACTTTTATTTGAAC
The DNA here is from genome assembly GCA_011037195.1 of Triatoma infestans. NCBI lineage: Eukaryota > Metazoa > Arthropoda > Insecta > Hemiptera > Reduviidae > Triatoma > Triatoma infestans. The sequence continues at coordinate 14,117 of JAAEAF010011109.1, forward strand.
TATTTTTACTGAAAAAAGAAATTGATCTTTGGGGAGTTCTGGGGGAATAATAGAGGATTAGTTTTTCTGTAATTTAGTTTCTGTATTTTAGAAGCATTGCTAGTATACCATATTTTGTATAACTCCAGAGTCGTCATTTATTCGGATAGCCAGGCTGCCCTGCGGGCAGTTGACTCATGGGAGATCAGCTCAAAGCTGGTGTGGGACTGCCTAGGTGCACTCAGGGAAATTAGTAGCCATAATAAGGTCTTCCTGGTTTGGGTACCTGGGCACTCGGGTTACAGAGGCAATGAGGCGGCGGACCGCCTGGCCCGGGAGGGTTCAATGAGAGCACTTATCGGGCCGGAGCCGTTCTGTGGTGTCTCAAGATGCCTCAGGAGTGCATCCATTAAGTTATGGATGCAGGACCGATCAAGGGAATAGTGGGTCAAAACTGGCCAGGCCAGAGGCAGGCGAAAACGTTTATTCATAGCCACACGCCCAAGCTAACTGCGGAACTACTCCAATTAGGCCGGGTGGCCATAAGGATAGCAGTTGGCGTTCTCACTGGCCATTGTAGATTAAATAAGCACATGCATAGCATGGGCCTGGCAACGGAGAGCCTGTGTAGGTTTTGTCAGGAAGAAGAGGAGACGGTACTGCACGTGGTATATCAGTGCGAGGGGCTGGTCTGGCTAAGGTACCGCCACTTTGGTAAAGAGAAGCTGGTGCCAACAAGCCCTCTCTCGGACCTATTAAGTCTTTTAAGGCAAGCAGGACTTGAGAGAGTGCTCTGATAGCAGGTGCTCTGATTGACCACCTGGGAGCCCCACCCCCACCCAATTCCACAGTCCGGCTAAGGACAGGATAGGGGGAGGGTCTCCAACTAGAGGGGTGCCACAATAGATCTTTGGGGTGTCGCGGTTGCGTAGGCTGAAGAGCCAATTCCCCTGTTAGAATCTAATCTAATCTAATACTATATTTGAAAAAATCGGTTAAAAGGAAGGAGGAATTTATCAGAAAAGATCTTGATTTGGGGGGAGGGGGATTTCCTCGAAAACAGTAACTTGGAAATACTAACTGCTCAAATAAAAAAAACCTTTCAGTTTTCTTGGTAGAATTTTCCCGAAATAATTTCATTTTACTACGGTTCTGAGGACGCATTAGCGATGTTAAAGTTCAATTTTTTTTTTTTTTTTTTTTTAAATATTATTAGAGCTTTCTACAGGACTACAATATAATAACTTTTACTACATGCCTGGGTGGAGCGGCTATCATCTTTGCTAGGACTGATTAGGAGGGCAATGCCTGGGGCTTGTGCTATAATTTAAGGGGATCCACAATAAACCTCATTTTGTAGGTCGCAGTGGAATGAGGCTCGTCCCCTCCGTTTCTAATCTAATCTAATCTACATGCCTAGGTTGATATTTGACCTTTCTCCCAATAAATTTATATTAAGACAAAAATGAGTAAATTTCAAATTTAAAAAAAAAGGTATCATTTTGTATCATCTATAAGTGTATTAATTAAATTGGTGTAAAAGAGAAAGTCATGTTAAGTGTTTGACACCAGATAATTTTGACATATAGAAAATAGTTTAAGTTCGCGATTCATTGATATTTTTTTGGGGGTGGGGTCAAACTCTAGTAAATATAATAAAGCGGCAGCTTAGGTAATACCAACAAAGAAATCACAAATATGAGTGACATCGTAACATGGATAATATCTTCGTATTCTGTCCAAACTTAGACCTTAGTTTTTGACCGAAGAAGTATAATTAAAAAAAAGAAGCTAAAACTAAAATCATAATTTATTCGTAAAAAAAAAATATTAAACAAAAGAAAGTCAGCAGTTGCGTTTTTTTACTTTGGTCTATTCTAAAAACTAGATATATTTTTTTAAATGTCAGTTCTTTCAGTTCAGTCTATATATAATTTATTATATATATATATAGCAATTAGTTACGGCATTATAATGGTCTGATTTTTTTTTATTTTATGACTTAATACACGTGATGCTATGTATAGATTAGCTGTTTTAATGTTATTGCCATTAAATTTTTTTTACACCTATATTTAAAGAGTTATATAAAAATTTATTTCAATCAATTATTAAAATATAATATTTTTTTGTGTTTTTCTCATTATTTATCCAATATATTTATCTAGAAATTTATTATATGATTTATTAACAGGTGAAAACAAATCTTGTTTGTTTATTCTATTTATCAGACAAACTTACTTACATATAGATAAAAATATTGCATCATTAAAAAAAAAAAAAGAAAAATTTGATTTTTTAAAATAGCTTCTAGTATAGGGATTCCATGAACCAATTATCTTTGAATTGATTACCTTGAATTGAATTACTTTATAACCGATTACTTCAGACTTAAAGAAATAAATTTATTCTGGCACAAAATTGTATAGAAAATAATCTAATTACAAAAAAAAAAAAACCATACATGTATGTTCTGTTGACCCGTTTTTATGTCATAATATAATTATCCCATCAATCTTCTGTTCAGCGTTTGCTACAACCAATTGGAGTTAATCTCTGACGTGAAGCGAACCACAGTTGAAATTATAGTCGTATTGTCCACTTTCGCGACCAATACAGCAACCGAATCAACTTCCAAATCAATCTTGAAAATTTGTGTTTCTTGTTGCTCTGAAATTAAAGATGATATATAAGTTTCAGTTCAAGTCATCTAGAACTTCTGTTTTCCTCTAATTTTTTTAAATAAAATTTCAGCATCAGACCAAAAGTATTCTCTACCAGATAACCACGTCCAATGTCACAGCAACCAAAGAGAGATCAGCAACCAAAGAGAGTAAAGAGAAAAGAAACATACCCAACCACTCTCTCGGACGGGAGCGGGAGAAATTGTATAAATATAGCGAAGTACAGTTCAATATAGTTCACTTATAGTTCATCATCTCGCCAGTCACTTCGTGTCATTTTCATACCACTCTACTTAACCATTCTCTATTGTAAAGTCCAGGCAGACTGTGTCTCTTTATTATTATACATAGTTAACCAGTTTAATCAAGTATTCTCATTTAATCAATCAGACCTAGATTCTCTCCATCTAACACATCCATTATATTGGATGAAGTAACAGCAACCAAAGAGAGTAAAGAGAAGAGAAACAAAACCAACCACTCTCTCGGACTGGAGTGGGAAAAAGTGTATAAATATAGCGAAGGACAGTTCGATACAGTTCAATATAGTTCACTTATAGTTCATCATGTCGCCAATCACTTCGTGTCATTTTCATACCACTCTAACTTAACCATTCTCTATTGTAAAGTCCAGGCAGACTGTGTCTCTTTATTATTATACATAGTTAACCAGTGTTAACCCAGTTTTCTTAATTCATCAACCAGGCCTAAATTCTTTCCACCTAACACATCCACTATATCCAATGATTAAAACGCTTTTTCCAAAAATTAAAAACTAATAAACTGATCAGAAAACTTTAATCCCATATCATAATAATAATAGAGCTCATCCTTAGCCGTGAATTGATTATATTACTGCATTTACAAAGGTAATTATAAAAGTGAAAATATATTTTAGTTAAAACGAAAGATCATTCTTTGCGTGTCTATAATTTATGAGGGCATTGGACTGTTTTTTTTTTTTTTATTGATTGAAACCCAGAGCTGAATGTCATTAACGTAAAAATATATTTCATACCCTCACCCACAGAGTATTTTTCAAGGTTGCAAATTGTATTATTTAGGACTAAGCCCCGGCCTTCCTATTCAATTTTTTCATGACCTTGCCGAGTAATCATTTGGGCGCTTATTGTACTTTCACCTCCGCTATTGTAACCCTAAAGGAATCTGGTATGAAATAAACTCTATTCAATTTTTTACCATAAAACTCTGATTAAAAAAAAAAAAAAAATTCTTAAAAGTCAGAATTCCTACTTAAAGATGGGTTCTCTTAACTTCTAGTAATGTAATCGCATATAGTACTGGCCTTTTAATTTTTAACAACAAAATCTGATGTGAAACACTCACACAACTTTCTCTTACACCAGTTCTCAAAATTATAATTGACAAATTTTATAGTTTGTGTACCAAATTTAATGAAAATCGTCAAAAACTGAAAAAACTGTTCAGTAATATAAAGCATTTCGGGTTTACTAATTTTCTTGATACTCGGCATTTTTAGCCATCAATTTATTTCTAATTAATTTCGTTTGGATGATAGAATTATAAAATCAACTGTGATACCACTTCAGGGAAAAACGTAAACCTCCTCCCCTCTCTTAAAAGTGCCCTTAAATGAATTTTCCCAGAGAAATGTTTCAATTAAAAATGGTAGCTCTTTGTATGTTTAGTTTATATATGATGTTTCCAGAAAATCGCCGGAGAAATTTTTGAGGAAATCACGAAAAAGTGAAAAAAATCATTTAGTAAATTGGTAAAGTAAACACACTTCCGGTCACCCGATTTTTTCAAACTCGGAATTTCAACAACATATTTAATTCTAATTAACGTTAATTAAATGATAGAATTGGCTAATAAACTGAAATAGCATTTTAGATGAAAACCTAATCCCACCCCTCCCCTAAAACTGCCCTTAAATGAATTTTCCCAGAGAAATGTCTTTCCCAAATAAAAGTTTGCAGCTCTTTGTATGTGTAGTTGATATACCAAGTTTAAAGAAAATCATCGGAACTATTTCTGAGAAAATCGCAAAAAAGTGATACAAAAAAAAAACAACTAGTAAAGTGGTACTTCCGGTTGAGGAATGTTGACAGATAATGTACTGTCAGATCTCATGGTGATACCTAAACGGAATATCAAGTTTCAATTTTGTTCGGATTTTCGTTTTTGAGCTATGCTGTTTGACATACATCATACAAACAGACAAATACACACAAAGACTATTTTCTAAAAACCATTTTGAACTCAGGGGACCACAAAACGTGTATTTCCGGTGAAAACTCGATATCGCAAATTTGACAAAATTACAATACTTCCTCTTACTAGGAGTAAGAGAAAGTAATAATTAAAACCGTTTCGATAACGTGAATAACTGCAAAAAAAAAATCTAGTTTCTGGCTTTTAGTACTGTAGTTCCGTCTATGTTTTTGATTTTTTTTTTGGTCCCCATACATTTTTTATAAACTATTTTTCTGGACGCAGGGACTATGAAAACATGTATTTCCGGTGAAAACTTGATATCGAAAATTTCACATGATTACAATACTCCTTCTTATCGCAAGAAAGTAAAAACTATGTACACAATTTACGTTAATTATATGGATTCTAAATATTATATTTTTTGGGTTCAAATATATACAGCAAATAAACAGTTCTTTCTCTTACTCCTTGTAAACAGGAAGTACGTAATGCGGTCGTATTTTTTTGTAGGCTTAACTCTTCTTTTTGTGGCTTTCAGCTACGTCATACTATTACACTGAATGGCAGACGGCATTAGCCATAGCCTATATAATATGTTTTTCATAATTGTACCGTATTATTCATAAATAGAAATATTATTGTGATTATTATTATTATTATTATTACACTGAATGTATTAAAGAAAATCGTTAGAGCCATATTTGAAAAAAGAAAATTATGGAAAACTGAAATATACGTAGTTTAATGAAATATAATGATAGGTTTTGACCGAACCTAATTGTAAGATCATCAGAGACATTTTCCTTCATTTTGTGATCATCGACCGGTTTCGGGCGTTCGCCCATCTTCAGGATGCGTTTTTCGGACAGTGTGACAACATAGACTTGCACAGAGCAAATTCAGTTTTTACACACTTATTATTATTATTATTATTATTTTTACCAACCTCGGGTGGGCTATATCTCGGCACTGCAGCCAACAGAGGCTTATTGTGCCATCCCCGATAGTTCCTAGTAGACAAACCCTCCCTCCTTAAGAAGTTTGAGGGCCTTCACCACCAGCTACTATCTCTTCAGGTCGCAACGTACCAAAGGTTTCATACCTCAATTCAATTATTGCATGCAATCAAAATACAGGTGGGAGACCGTTTCCTCCTCTTCCTGAGATAATCTGCACCATGGTTCCGCTCGAATGAGCCCTACCTTGTAAAGATGTTTCCTGAACCTACCATGACCCGTAAATTGAGAAATCTGGCTCCTACTCAGACTATGAGTCATTGGGTCCTTCGTTTACACAGTCCTGGCATCATTCTTTTACTGTGTACAAATCCCGGTATCCCTCTCCAAAGCTCTTCATGCTTATTGCGACACCACTCTCTAATCGCTGCACGAATTGTTCCGCCAGTTATCCCCAGGACCGGCTCTGGACCAATGGACGGAGTGTTAGCCCCGTTCCTGGCCAGTTGATCAGCTGCCTCATTACCCTCAATCCCTGCATGTCCAGGCACAGTTTACACACTTACCACAACTACTAATTGTAAGATCTCCTTATGATATCTAACCGAAATGAAAAATTCACTTTTTCTGGTGCTTTCCTTTTACGAATTTTCATATATACATACACAAATGCACACACTGAGAGAACCATTCACCATGAAACTACTTTTATACAGATTGAACTTCAAAGTAGGTATACATTGTCAGTAAAAAAAAAAAACACTTTCGAAATTATTATTTTGATCCTCATACTTCCATCTAATTGCTTTATTAGAAAGTAATAAATTGATAAAATTTGTATGCGTATTTTAGATAATGTGATATGGCGTATTTTTAAAAATCCGATTATTATTAAGAGCATATTAAAATTTATTCAACAAGTGGGACACAAAACTGGTCTTTAAAAAAAATAAAAGATTTTTTACCATGAAAAATTTTGTTATTCATATTTATATTTATATTTTATTTTTTTTATTCATATTCATATTTATAAGTATAAGTATGAGCATTGGTCCATGTGAAGGTCAACACACCTACATCGTTCACTGCTTACACGGTTAAAAGTGTATTTGGTAACATAAGGCACCGTGATAGGAAACAATAGGACATGTTTCACGTTCGTCCTGATAAAATTTATATTAATAAAAGAATCACTTAAAGTTCATTGCCTTTTTTTTTTACGAATTGTTAAAATTTTTTTTTTTTTTTTTTTTAAGGAATTGTACTAGATATTTCGCAATATACAAACGTGCAAATCAGATTATGATCCTGTATTGAGTGGAGGGAATCGTGACGAAACTACCTAAACTTAAACTTTCAGAAAATTATTTCCCCTTCAGGGCTTTGATATTTTTGTTCAGTAATCCACAAATAAAATATGGATTAAAAAAAAAAAAAACTGTCAAAAATAAGAAGCAAAAAATGTTTATTTTAATTAAGTTTCAGATAAATTTAAAAAGTTTTAAATCTACAATGTGCACATATATAGACTTATGGGACTTGAACTTTACGGAACAGCTCTAATATCAACACCTATAACAAACACTTCATTCTAAAAATCTTCCGCCGCATAGTAAACACACCGTACTTGGTCAGTAACTATACATAATTATGGCGAAATTCCAAACTTGCTAAAACTCGTTAAAGCCAATTTCACAGAAACCTATCAGCACAATCTAAATCTTTAACAGCTAACTTATCCTCATCAAAATTTCCTTCGAATTCTCAAAGGCGACTGGGATGGGGAGCATTTATCTCCCTTAGTTTACTCACTTATTGTACCCTTATGTACAATTATAAATGATTAATAAAATGCTTTATATAAACAAAATTGAAAAGACGGAATGGTTTTGTTTTGAAAAAGATTGATTAGTGTTCTTCAAAAATAACTTGTCCGTTAGTTGACGACATCAGAATTAGGAACTTTTTTTTTAATTCCAATAAACTATCCATTATTTGATAAATCCATATAAATATTCAAAACAAAGATAGTTATGAACTACCATTGGAATCGCCATCGAATTTTTCAAATTCCGAATTGTCTATTCGAACAATGTACATTTCGTAAGCATTCCGTATTGCTCATTATAAAACTCAAGTTTTCTCAAATAATTGATGTCATACAGTTTATTTGCGGAAGAAAAGTACGGAAGAAAAACGGGAAAAATGCAAGATGTGAACAAGGTTATAATTGCAATTTAAATTCATAAGTTAAAGAAATTATGAAGTGATAAGTGATAGGTCCTAGAAAATAAAAAATATTGGATCGTATTCTGCTCGTTGGTATGATCATTAGAAGGGCAAATCTTCTATATGTTATAAAAAAAAGTCTATTTAAATCTATTCCATTCTGTTTGGATTTAATTTCACTATCTAATGAATTATTTCCACTTGCCTAGATTTAGTGTTTGAAGGTTGTCAGCAAATCTTATAGCTTATCATAAATACATAGATTTTTTAATCATTTTAAAGCTAGAAACTGTATAAAGAAAATGCAACATAAATCCTTTAAAAATATAATAAAACAATTTGGTAATTTACAATGATAAAATATTAAAAATGTGTAAAAGTGAAATTTACATGCAACAAAGTTGATGAATTGCAGTTAGATGTGGAAGAAGGCTAGCCTGTGTAGGTGAATAATTAAAGTTACATCTATCTGCTTGATACGTGACGAGTTTTATGAACTTGAGAGAATGTTGTGATGGTAGTATTAGTAGTAGTAGTAGTAGTAGTTATAAATAGACAGGCGAGAGTGTTCACCAGAATATACAGATGGGAGTCTACAGGGTTTACAATGTAAGTGAAACTGGTGCGGACGTTATTTAGATTTACACATAATAACGTATACACTTATTATTACATAGATAGTATGTATGTACACACTCTTGTACCATACATCGCCAAACATAATTACGCGCACCATATATAATACATAGAATAACGTTGTTTCAATGATGTTATGAAAAGTATTTAGGATTATCTTGGACTGATGATAATAACAATAATTATTATCATTATTATTAAAGCAAACGGTGGGTAACAATATAATAAAACATGTTGTACTTGTAGTATTATTGATGCTGGAATCAGGCAAATTATTATAAATGGACAATTTCGAGGTCGAGATTTCAGAAGCATGATCACTTACTTCAGATGGTTTTTTTCCATTTTTACTAAATTTTCTTAGCATTCAGCTTGTCTTTTTAAATTTATTTATTTATTTTTATAGTATTTTGGTTTATAAATACCAATAAATTTATTTGATTCTAAATAATTAGCTTCAATAATTTTTATTTTTATTGTTCATTGAAGTTTCGACACATTAATGTTCATTTTCAAAATATTTATAACTCTAAACAGTAGCATGTTTTTTAGTTGTAGTGAATAACCATAAATGTACAAGGCCATTCAATTTATTAACAACATCATTTTTCAGACTCAGAGCCGCAAAAAACTTTTGTATCAATTTTTAAAGCAACAAACACACCTTTATGTAAAGTATAATTTTTTTGGAAGGTATCAGGAACATAAAATAAATACTCAATCTGTATCAGTGTTTCTCTTAGATTTTTTTCTCGTCCTAGAAATCTAACGCATTAAAACATCTCACTGTTCTTTCTTGGTGCAGTTATTGGTCACTGCCCGGTGACCGGTAATGCACTTAGAAACTTCCTGGCGCCAATCTCAGATACTGACGCATCTTTTCATACCAAATAGTTGTGAAAAGCATAACTATCCTTTCAATTTGAATCTGAAATATATTACGATAATCAGTAGTAACTAGTTGCTGCTAAAAGTATATTACGCGCGTTCCAAAGAGAATTTTATTTAAAAAAAACCTGCTTTATCAAATTATATTTAAGGAAAGCTGTTCTCGTGAAGAGTATATATATCGGTTTAGTCTGAATGGATTTCAACTTAAATCAATGAATATTGCATGAAGGATGAAACCGTTGCAATGAATACATCGGTAATTAGCAACCGATCATCTATAAAAAATTATGTTTTATTTTGAAAGGTGATCTATATCAAATTCAATAATTCTGATTATAAGGACTATAAGTTGTTTAGATAGACTTGTCTATTATATTTAACACAACGGTAAAGTTGCTTCACATTGTCAACAGATCAAAAGTTGAAACGAACAAACTGCATACTTGAGGACTATTAAATAGAGGGACACTTCTTAGATAACTATAATTTTTTTGAAATATTGCCACTGATAATTCACTTAGTAAGACACCAGTTTGCAATAAATACACCAAGTACGAGTAGTGAAAGTAAACTGATCATGAATGAATAGTTTAAAATAAAAAATGCAGATTTGATAAGGTCAAATTGTTAAGGAATGCGGCAATATTGCCAACTAATTAGCTCGATCAATTTATGTTTAAAAAAAAATAACAAAAATAAATACATAATATGACACTCTGAGTTACCTAGAGATCATGCATGTAATACGAGCGCTGCTTGGGGTTCCAATCCCAATAAGGATTCCAAAGATGTTGACCAAGAATCATAGAAAATTAAGTGATTATTATTAAAAACGGAAACCTGATTTCTGTAAATCAAGAAAACATCAAGATCATCAAGAAGATATCGAAAGATAAAACTTTACCCACAGAGTACAGCAATTAGATTTATTTAACTTATTTAAAGTAAGACTAAATTATAAAAAATAAATATTACTCCCCACCTAAAGGAGTTACTGTGTTTGGCAAGAAATAATTAATTTTTAATAATATAAACAAAAAATATTACAGGTTTCCATCTAAATCAAAGTAAAATTATTCAGATTTGGCATATTGAGCTAGAGACTAAAAGCAGCAATTGGTAAATGGAATGCGTGCGTCAGTAGCTAGTACTCATGCTATTTTAGTAGGTCACCGGTAGCAAATGGGTACATTACATATATCAATGTGGAGATATAGCTCAGTATCATCTGCTTCTTAAGAAAACTTAAAACTTATAAGGTCGTAAATGTAATGGAATGCATGAAGCTAACGCACCTCCCTATCAACATTTAATCAAAATCCGTCTACCTCAACCCCTAGGAGATCTGAAGGAGAAGTAGGTAAGTTTTCTACAAACATATGTAGGATTAACTAGACTCAAACATTCAATGTACAAGAAAACATCGCCAACACTATGCTATTCCTATCCGTCATTTCTATACTGCTTACTATATCAGTTCTGTAAAGCCCTTGCCGTAATCTGTTTCTTAGATTAATATATTATCAGTCAGTGTACAATCGTGCAGTTCTCTCTTCTACATTTTTCTCTGTCCAACAACAAAAAGTTATGTGGCTGCTTAGAGATTAAAGGCGTTGCTGATTGCTTCTATAATTACACATTAAACATACTCTAGTTCTGCGTGTCCTTCCTTTAAAAAGATAAATTGCATTTAATCCACAGATAGATACGAATAACTTGATTCTAAGTTCGTTTACTGTTGTGCGTTTGTATATATATATTTTATTTCTAGCTAATTTTATTTCTACTGGGTGAAGTAAAACCCATCAGGTAAAAAGGCTAAATTTTATTCAAATAAGGTTTATTTTAATAAGTTAAGAATTATTACTTATTTAATGCCCAAGACACGATGTAGTTTCAGCTAATTTATCAGTTTATGTTTTATTTTCGTTTTCATTTCATCCGATGGACACAAAATTTCACTACAAAAGATTCTCTATTGAATTCTTTCGTGGTGATTTCACAACAATTTACCAAAGAAGGGACAGATAAAAAGAGAACTTATCAAACCTCTGCCCACACATTTTCTTCATTTATACATGGAAGATCCAATATGGTTATGCTCATAGAACATTCTTGGCAGAGAGGCTTAGTAACTAAGCAGGATAAATCTTCAGTTTTTCAACTTTCCGTAACGTGGTTTCGCAGCTTTTTCCATCTTGTTCACCTTGGAAATTCCAGACATGGAAAGAATAAAGTTAAGCGCACAATTTCTTCTGCTAATCTTGGAATCTGACCCAAACTTTGACTTCATTTTTAAGGCATATCTGATCATTAGAAATAAATATCGGGGAAATTACATGACAGTCTAAACCCATATTTTCTAGACTGACCATCCTTTAAGATTAGATTACATGTTAGACACAAATTAATTACAGTCAGTATTTAGACTAAAGATTCAAACACACAAAAGAAACAATCAGTAAGATATTCTGTTTTAAAAATCAAAAAAATTACAAATCAAAAGCTTGGAATAAATTATCGATTTGTATAACTATATACCTTTAATACAAGAAGAAAGAATCTTTGACTGTGGCCTAAATGCGAGCTAGCTTGATGGCGTTTGTTATTTACGATCTAATCTCCAGATTGTTCAGCCAAATAACAACTAATAAAACAAAAGATAATTACTTATATGTGTTATAAAAAAAAAAAAAATAAAGCAATATTTTCGACTGTTATTTATTACTTATTTCATAACTTTTCGCTTAACAGGAGATTTGTAGCTATACTTTCACAAATACATATCTTTTATTTTAGAGGATAAAATAATATAACTGAATTCTTATCCGCATGTACTATGAAATGGAAATTAATATTAATACGTTGTTTTAATATTAATAAGTTATATTAAGAACTACGTGATAATATAATTTTTATTTATAATGTCCAGAGAAATATATATATATTAAACAATGAATAATAATTATATCGCACAGTGTTAATCTGTGTATGAATCTAGAAGTAAATAATGCGCTATATAGCGTTCGGGGTTACCAAACTAAGAAACATTGTAATACATACATTGAAAAAGACCTACAGGTGGAGGTGAAGTCCGCCATGACTGCATCCTGCTTCTGACCGTTTAATTTTCTACTCTCCCAGAGTTGGACTTGTACATGATTTATAGAGCGGTTATTTCGTGTGCTGGCCTCACAAACAATGCTAATAACAACACGGCTGTAAAGAGCTAGCGAGCAAGAGATACTATGTGTGAGTGAGTAGTGCCCTGTCTCACTAATACCTGCTGCACTTCACCAACCCAACTAATATAGCCCTTCATATTAAAATTTAACTAAGTGACCATTGCATTCATTTAATAATCTATTTTAGTTATTTATATGTTTCTTCCTTTCTTTTTTTTTAATTGTGGCCGCCATAAACCTCTGTTTATCACTTCCTCAAAGCGACGAAGATGGAATCCAGAACTTTGCTAATAACTGAAAGACTAGTGTTTACTAGAGAAATAAGCATCAGGAAGGCATCAGCCAAATAGGAAAGCGATCTTAAACTTTCTTTGAACTATTAAATAAATATTTTTTTTCAATATATCAGAAATATAATTAAATACTTTTCAGATTCTTGAACATGAGCTTCCAACCAACCGTAAAACTAGACGTTTAAGTTTATCAATTTGAAGACTATTCCATTAATTAAAAAAATTCTGTTGCAACTAAAACTATCATTAGCTTTTTGTTCACATGGTGGTATATTATTTCTGTTGTTGACAATCTCCTCCAAGATTTATCTGCGATTGACTATGACTGCTTAGGCTACGATGATTCAACGATTGTACTAAAAGGAAAACATCCCAGTACAATCTCAGAACGAGTGCAAGCAGCTCTAAACATGGTCAGAAACTGTTGCAGAGAGGAGGACTTGTCCATAAATCCCTTTCACGTAACGCCACAAGTTGGAAGGATTTAAATTATCCCAAATTAGGCAAGTTCCGTTTCCATTTGCGCTGAAGGCTAAGTATCTTGGTGTTAGGTTTGACCGCAGAATCACTTGGAATTCAACATATCGACCAAATCGTCCACAAAGCCAACGTGTCATTTGGTTGGTGTAGAAGGTTTTGTGGAAAAAACTGGAGCTTGCGTCCAAGTTTGATTCTTTTGTTATACACCAGGATCATTAGACCTATGATCACTTTCGGGTCGGTGGCTTGATGGACTAAAACTCTGCAAAAAGGGGTAGCGGAAAGGTTGGGTGGGATCTATAGGCAATCATGCCTGGGATCCATGAGGGCTATATGAATCACCCCGACAGCAGCGTTGAATGTCCTCCTTAACTTACCACCATTACATATTCTCGTCCAAGGCGAAGCCAGAAAGGGAATTCATAAGCTCCTTCAAGAGCCGCTATCCAGCACTTCTAGGTACGCATCTGCCGATCAAAGGTTGATTGAAAAATTTAAAGCCAACCATGTACTTGGTATGTCAACATACAGGATTATTTCCTGGTTTAACATCGACAGGAATTTCCACATTGCAATAATTAACTGAGGTAAATGGAGGGAAGGGAATAGCTAAGTGGTTAGCGTACTGGACTCTCACACGTAGGACCCGGGTTCGAGTCCAGTTGTGCTACTTTTAGATTTCTTTTCCTAGGAGCCTCTGCAGCTCTCTGTCAAGTGATGGACAGTGTTGTCCGTAACGAGAGAACACTGCCCGGAGGCCGGCAGTGCCCTGAGAAGGCTCCAGGCACTATTGACCATAGATATTGACGCGCTTTAAATAAAAAAGAAGAAAAAAATATATTTATATAATAAAGAATCGATAAATTTATGAATAATATTAATGCATAAATTATAAAAATTACAATTAATTCCAAATAAGCCTGATTTGACAAAATTTGCAGGTTTTGAAAATAATTTTTGGGACAATTTAGTTTAAACAACTATAGAAATGTGGGGTGGCTATATTTTTTCACACATATTTCAAAATAATATTTTTAAAATTTTGTTTTTATTAAAGGTTAAGGCCATTACTGCGGCCTATGATGATGAACATAATACATATTAAGGTATATGGCCTTAATTTGCGAGTAATATCATAAAATAGATACATTAAAGTTTAATATCCATTATTTTTTTTTTTTTAATGTTAATATGTAGCAAAAATTTTTAAAAATAAGTAAATAAGAAGTGAAAATTATTTAATCTAAAAAAAAAAGACGGTAAAACATTATTCATTGTCCACTAGTAGGAACCACAGCGCAAGCGTCATATACTAGGCAATGCGCATGATTAACTATGGATACCGCGCATGCGTTATTATTAAAAACAACTTGAATTTGAAAGGAATAAGCAAAACTGTTTTATTTTATTTTATTTATTTATTTTTTTAATTATTTACTAAAGCAAAATAAATATAAGAAATAAATAAGTAAATTATATTTATTTATTTATAAAGGCAATAATCATAAAATTAAAAATTAAAAAAAATATCGGAGTAAATTTTGACCAGAAGAAAACATTTCATTGCGAGGTGATGTATGGAGAATATCACCGTGACAGCTCGTGTGGCCACGGATAAAGAGAGGAGAAGTAATGTATAAGGGGCGCTAATGGCCAAGGCACTGATAGCGCCCCCACCCCAAAAAATTGAGATAATTAAGTACTTTTTTTTAAATATTGGTTAAAAAAAAAAAAAAAAGAAAAAAAAGAAAATAAACAAGAAGAAGAAAAATAAAGTGTAATAAATATTTAACCAATAATAAATTATCAGAATTATTTATATAAACTAGTTATTGTGGAAAGTCTTAACGTTTTATATTCTAGAGTGAGATAGATTATTATTCAAATTGTCCCTGAGGAAATATTATAATTGAACGTAATATTTAAATGAAAAAAAAAAAATGGAATTCTTTTAATTATTTACCATGCAGATTAAATGTAATCTTTATATCTGAATACAGACTGTTTTTTGTTTGTTTTGAAATTTTTTAATTAGAAAAAAAACAAACAATAAAACACGTGTGTTATTTACAGCGTATACGATGTGTTAAGAATAAAAGAAATTTAATTTTTTAATAAAACTACCGGATGTAGAAAAATGTTTGATTTATTTTTGTAATATTAAATAAGAAAAATATTTGTTTAATGTTTATAATCATATATCATAATATAATATATAAAAATATGTAACATTCAATTGTAATACAAGTTAATAAAAATGTTTATTATTAATTATATATTACAACTTATGAATAAATAATTCATTACACGGGTCATTAATATTGTCGTATTAAATTAATGAAAAGCAATATATCATGCGATATAATTAATTTTTTTATTTTAATTTATTTTTATTTTTTTATTGTCATAAATATGTTTTTATTTTACTTTAAATGTTTTATTTTTTATACGATTTTATTTTTATTAAAACTTTTTTTTTTGAAACTGAAGCATTAATTATTGTGGTCATTAAAATTTATTGTTGCGAACTTTTTAGTTGCATAGATCGACACCAAATCCAATTTAAAGGCACTCCAATGGGGGAAGTGCATTAGCCATTTCTGCAAAGATATTCACGTCACCTACGGCTATCCCAACCTAACAAGACTAAAAACACTTACACAACCATCAACATTCAAATTATTCCAACAAAGCCTGCAGAGATAGTTAGTGTGTGCAACTACATAGGATTTAGTGTACCCACTATCTAGATCACCACCTCACACCCGTATATATTGGCTGGCGACTATATTTCTACCTGTAGAGTCACTGACACCCCCAAGAGTGGCAGAATACATCTCTTGGGTGGCAGTGTTTGACTCTATTGCCTAACTAACATTTAGGCATCTCCTTCCACAAGATAGAATCCAAAAATGTATTAAACCACATGCATCAGTTGCCCAGTATTGCGGCATAAAGCTATTGTGGAATTTTATTAAATTTACAAAGAAAACACAGTAACATTTTAGTTAATAGAATAAGCTGTTCTCTAAATAAGAAAAATATATTCCTTTCTTGAGCTTTTATATTTTTTTCTTGAGCTTACAAAAGGGCAGAAAAGGGCAGTTCCGGTTACCCGAATTTTTTGACAGAAATCTTATTTCAGAACCCCAACCAGTAACTCATTCAAATATCATATTTGACATATCTGCGATCGTTTAATTTTTTTAAGAATGTTTAGAACACCATGAAATGCACACATAAATTTTCAAAGTTCTGAAAAAAAAAATCATATTTTCGTGATCAACAGACTTCCAAAACTGTTTTTTTTTTTGGCCGAGTAAACTCAAATTTGAAAATTTCTCTTTTATAGTATTAGGAGAAAGTAAAAATTTATGAGATGACGAAATAAGATATAATTTTAACACTTATTAGTTTTTATTAGAAATGAATGAAAGAAAAACTGAAAATTCAAATCGAAAAAAAAAAAGGAACTTAATAGTTAGGTAGTATGGATGGAATATCTATAATGTTGAACGATAGTGAGATAGATGCCATTAGACTAGGGACCTTGTATTAGGGGAATGTCCATTACCAGTAATTGTAACAGAGTGCTACTGATAATAGGCGGAAGAGGTACAGCATCATCCAATATGAGCGAGCGAGAGACATGAGGCAAAGTGAGTGTGACTGCAATGATGTTCCCTAGGACTATGTGTGCTGGCGGATATGCAAAGGCCTCTCTACTATAGTAGAGAAATACCTCCCAGATTTGCATTTGATTGTCACAATTTGTCTTCATTTGGGCTACCACTGAAATACTAGCGTTGGGTGTTTGTTTTTGTATTGACAGCCGACAAACGGCTAATATTAGCCATTCCCAGGGTCAATTCGTTGTAATAAATCTGTTGGACGGTCATACAGAAATTTTTCGTGTTAACTCCTAAATTTGGATATTTACGAAGTACTTGGGAAAAAAAGTAATGACCTTTTTAAGCTGAATTCTCTAATTTGCTAAAAACTTCTTTTTATTTAACTAAGTGGTGAAATTAGTTGTAGGTTAATGTATTATTATTATTATTATTATTATTATTATTAACGTCTACAGGTAGGCTGTACTCAAGCACAGCAGCCAACAAAGGCTGTGCCATGCCCGATAATTTCTAGTAAATGAACCCTCCCCTCCTGAGAAGTTTAAGGGCTTTCACCACCAGTTCATTTTGCGTTACTATCTCCTCAGGTTGCAACGTACCAAAGGTTTCGTATCGCAATTTAGTTATTGCAACGCAATCAAAAAGCAGATGGGGGGCCGTCTCCTCCTCCTCCTCCTCCTCCTCCTGACATAGTCTGCATAAGGGTTCCGCGGTTATTAGCCCCACCTTGTGCATGTGCTTCCTGAAACCTACCATGACCCGTAAATAGTCCCGTTACCAGAGAGATCTGATTCCTACCCAGGCTAAGAATCATATTAGTCCTTCTCTTACACAATCCTGGTATCATCCTTTTAGTGTGTATAGCCCCTGGGCTTCCCCCTCCCCAGAGCTTGCTTCGAAGCGAATCTCCGATTGCTGCAAAGACCACTCCACCCGTTATCCCCAGGACAGACTCTGGAACATTGAACTGAGTATTTGCCCCGTTCCTGGCCAGTTGATCAGCTATCTCTGCATGCCCTTAATCCCTGCATGTCTAGGCACCCATATCAGCTGTACCTTATTGTGCCTGAAGATAGGTTAATGTAACATGATAACATTTTTTTGAGACGGAATGTTCTTCTTTTTTTTTGGAATCCTTGTTCCCGAACAGATTCGACGGACCAAATCATCACAAATGATGAATGTAACGTACTGGAAACTAAGAGCGAAATAGATACAGCTAAAACATAATACTAGACTATAGTCTGTACAATCTCAATTAAAGTAATGATGTTTAACACTTAAAATTGTATTGCTTCATCTGGAGGCCCACCCAATTAAGGCGGGACAATAAAGGACTTGCCTCTTACTGTTTGGTCAAATGTTCAAAAATAAGTTTTTACCGGAAATAGATATATATATATTGAGATCTCCTGTTTTTAGCGAATGTGCGGTTAAATGTGGGGTTAAGTCTGTGTATGCGTGCGCGTGTACGATAAAACTGTCTGTGTGTGCGTGTGTGCATGTTTTTCTATGATTTTATGTTTTTGAGTTTTTTTTTTTGATTTAGTGAAAAATCACACTGTCATAAACAAACATATTATATACAAACTGTTAGAATATTGTACCAAATTTTTTATTATTATAAAAGAGAGAAAAATATAAAGATGAAAAGTACAGTGGAGTCTGTAACGGCAAGAGAGAGAGAACACAGGCCCGACCGAGAGAAAAAAACGCCCTCTCTGGTACACTCTCATTTAAGCAGGCTAGAGTGGGAGAACCTGTATATAAGCCAGTGAGAGATCTAGGCATCGATCTATCTATCAGATTCAACCATAGATCGTATCGTGTCATATCTCTACTCCCACCTTTTATTCCATAAAATCATTACAAGTCCGGTGAAGTTTGTGTAAACTTATAGCTATATTATAACAGTGTCTTCATATTTCGTCTAATTAAACCAATCCCTCATTAACTCCATTATAAGTCACATACATTGTGAGATAACCCAAGTGTTTCAGTATAAAAATGAAAAGTGAAGTGATATTTTGAATGACTGAATTAAATTTAATGCTTAATAAATTTATATTATTTATTTAATAGAATATTATTTATAAGATTTTATTAAATATATATATTTTTAATATTAAATAAATTCTTCGTACATACTATTGATGAATCTGAGACGCAAAATGGCCTAAATAAGCTATTTAAAAAGAAAACATGTCTATTTCAATGAAAGAATACAACAAACTTATATATGAATCGTTATAATGTGAATTACAATAATTAGGCAATATTTCATTCATTGTTTATAATAAATAATGCAACTAGACAAAAAAAAATAAATAAATAAATAAAAAATTAGATGCTCTACTTTTATTTTCAGAAAGTTATATATCACTCGAAAATTAAAAAAAAAATATATATAAGATATTTCTGTAACGGTATTGTGTGCGTATGTGTGTCTGTGAGTGTGTGTGTGTGTGTTTATTTCTCTCTCTTTCTTTCTATCGCTTACTCTCCCTTTTTTTTTTACTGTATAACTCTATTGTCTATTCGTTTTAACATGATGAAGTCGGCATAGAATGGTAAAAGAGCCACCGAATGTAATGACAAGGATGGGCGGGTTTTGTCCGACCAAGAGAAGAATCTTCTTTCTTTTTATTTTTTACATAACTTTTTTTCTCTCCCATCTCGCGGTCACAGGACCTTTGGACCAGACCTAGCCTATGATTTTTTTTTTTTTTTCTACCTTGTAAATTGATGAAGATGTTTAGTGCACTATGTCAGGTAATGAATGGTTAAATATACAACCTTCAAAATAACAAAAGATTGGATACCATTTTTAGAATTCTGATTTTTGAATGAGTTAATTTCATCAAAATTCAATTATATATTCGTATTTCTCTAAAAATGGTTCAATATGATGGATTTTCACTCATATATTTAAAAAAAAATAACGATCAATATAAAAAAATAAAATCTATTTAATGTGAAATGAACCACATTTCCTTATCATTAATATGGTTTTAATCAATATTTGGTGTGAAATCAATCACAGGACTTCTCAAAAATGCAAAGCTCAATATCAATTCCAATTGATAAATTCTTCAAACTTAGAATATATTTACTTCATTTTTATTAACAATAAGAATCAAAAGATTATGTTATTGTTCAACATATTTATATTAAATTTTCAAAATAACACAATACTTTGTTCATCAAAAATTTAGGTTCCTCATAAACTTTGACAACTTCTAAGTTATTTTTGTTCAAATTATCGATTCCATTTCAGTATCATTTTGGATGCGAAATAATGATTACTTCTGTTTTGATGCGAAAAGTTCTTTACATATGCATTCCGGATTCCTATAATTTTGTGAAACTATCACATGGCATGCGGTGGCCCTGGCATGACAAAGAAAGTAATTTTTCCGCGCATAGTTTGAGCTAAACGCAGAGTGAGATTACAGATGAAATTACAGTTTATTAATTTTTAACAGTTCAAGCTTTATCTCAATTTAATAATATTGCATTATGTTCAGCCAAAATATTGCACGTGCTCCAGTCTCTTCATGATTGATACTGAATCCAATCCAGGAACCCACCTTAACGTGCATTGTTCCTTCCGAATTTTACCAAACTAACACAACATGGATTTTGTTGAATCCTTTCACTTCAGGATACCAGAAGCACCGTTTGTCAGAGACATTTTCCGTGATAGTCTGCTTCATTTTGTGGTCATCGACCGGTTTTTTTTTGGAATACATATCTCCGAACAGATTCGACGTACCAAATCATCTCAGTTGATGGATATAACGCACTAGAGACTAAGAGCGAAATAGATACAGCTAAAACATAATACCAGATTATTGTCTGTACAATCTCAATTAAAGTAAAGATGTTCAAGACTTTGAAGTGTGACAAACATATCTTGAAGATGGGCGACCGCCCGAAATCGGTCGCTGACCACAAAATGAAGCAGGCTATCATGGAAAATGTTTCTGATGTTTTCCAGCTCTGCAGAATCAACCACCACAACAATTATGTCAAATGATTGTTTGATTTAAAAAAAAAAAAAATACCTGATTTGAAGAAATGTTTGGTAAAGTTTCACCGATTTTCTGACACTTGTGGAAAACAATACTTGCATAAAATTTTGGAATCGCTTGGTAACAATCCATATTATTATCCATGCTTTATGAATCCTACGAAGAATCCCTACTTTAATCGAAAGTTATCCGGGTTTTTGAGCGCAGATCCTGCATTCAACATCCCTCAAAATATCTGTTTGGAGAGAAAGCGGCTAAAATTCTTTTAACCAAATTTTGTAAACCATCTTTGGCTGCTTATGTAGTAATAAACACCTACTTAACACAATTTCTGCGCAGTATTTATCGCATTAAACCTTTCTTTTTGTCCGAACAAAATTATTGGAACTTTTAAACAATAAAACATATTGAATTGCATTTGTAATGGAATCAGATATTAAAAACAATTTCGAAACTGCTGCTCAATAGATATCACCAGGAGCAAACGCCTCTTATTCTATTACGACAAATTACAAATATGCAGGCTTCCCCAAATGAAATCGCCGATAAACTCCGCCACCTGCATGCATTAATTTCGGATAAGGCAGAAGCTATTCCGAACAGTCCTTAATAAGGTCACCACCGACACCTTCATAAGGTTACTACCCCAAAACTTCAGAAATGAAGTGCGCACCAAACTTCCCGAAACGCTAGACAGTGCTCTAGAATACACTACAGCACTGAAGGAAATCAAGGCGGCAGACTCTGCTCCGTCAGTGTTTGCTATAACGCCAAAAACCAAATTAAACAAACCGGTGGCAAAACAAAATAATCTACCGCCATCGCCCTGTAAATACTGCGGGAATATGCATTTCCATTCTGAGTGCACTCAAAAAAATAAATCCCCAGTATTTAACGTAGTTAAAAATCGGCCATGTCGGCATTGTTCAGGGCCTCATTTCGACAGGCATTGCACGGCCCCAAAAACAAAACCACGTACTAACTTCGGTAAATACTCGCCGCAAGCTAGTAAGTTCAACTCGAACAATTTTCAAAGGCAAAGTACAAACCGTACAAACCAATACCAATCTACACATACACCCCAATATCACAATCAGCGTCATACGGAAGTAACTAAGCCAACGGTTAAGTTTAATACGAGCGAAAAAACCAACCTGCCAGTATTGCGATAAATACGGCCATACTGCTAGAAACTGTTTTCTAATCGAGCCAGAAAACGGGTAAACTTCCGGCAGTTTCAGGCGTTTTTACAGGCCACAACTACGGCAATTACCCCGGCATCAATTTCGCAAAACAACTACTACGAGTAAAATGAATACATTACGATACATCTGGTGGCAGCGGTGGGATCAGAACGTCCAATATCTGATTTCATTACACATTAAAGAGTAGATAACAAAAATAAATTAAAGCTTGGTATTCTTTGTATATCAATTTTTATTCACACTGTTTTAATTAAACCACAAACTTTTAACTGACCCTATGTATAGTATAAGTATTTGCACCATATAACATATTGCAGAAACTTTTTGGAAAAAAGCCAAACGTCAAAGTTTCCCCCTGGAATCCTTCTAAAATCAATCTTCTTGAAAAAAAAAAAAAAAAAAAAAAAAATTGCAAAACAAAAATGAGACAACTAAATAATTTTACGCATTATGGTAATAGTTAGAAGAAAACCAACGCGCCGGTTTTACTTTCACTTAATGCTGTTAAAATAAGGATTGTTTCGTAAAAGATTTTCGGAATTGACATTTCGCCGGATATAAATGATTTGAAATAACCTAATTATGAGAAAATATTTTTAACAAATAGTTTGTATGTATGTGTATTTGTGTGTAAGAAAAATCACAGCAAGCTCAAACTTAATATTTTGTTTAGCTTTCACAATCTTATCCAACCCAAAAGTTTTCTTAACTCTAGTAGTAGAAAAATCTGTCCTATTTGAAGAAAGTCCTGAGAAAGGCTAGGGAGGTTAGGATTGTGTCAGTGTTCATTTAAAAAAAAAAATATTGTGAGAAAAGATAAAAAAAAAACATCTGACAGTGTGTTATTTTTTACAGTTTAAAATTTAATGAGAAAAACTTTTTGTATAATCAAAACCGGAACATAAAAATTATTATTATTTCATATTGTTAATTTATACGATTTTGATCTATATTAGATTTCTGTTGTCCATATTCTCATACAGGAATAAGAGAACGTAAAAAACAAAACAAAAAAAAATATAACGTCCAGTAACTTTTATATTAATCAGTTAATCTTAAGCCGGCTTTTTCGAAAATAATAAATTAAAAATAAATAATAAATAATTTTAATTAATCAAGTTATATATAAAATATTGTATGAAAATATTCTTATGCAAACAAGTATAGAAAAGAAAAGAAATATATTTAATAAAATAAAATCGAATTATTCAATAATTCAAACAAAACAGGAAGTAATCTAAATAAATTAAATTCAAATTCTTAGATAAATTCAGTGTAATATATCGTTTTGAATGTAATAATTATCGTCTAAATAATTTTTTTTGTTATTCATCTAAACTAAAAAATCTACAATAAAAATCAAAAACTTTATAATTTGGAAAGTAAGTTTCAAATAAATATAATAAAAATTTTTATTAAAATCTTTCTAGATTAAAATCAAATTAATCTTGATTATTTTATTAAATAGCCGAACTATTGAAGCATTAAAAAAAGTCTTATGATGACCTAACGGTCAAAACCGGTCGGCCTTAGTATTAGATGATCTTTTGATAATGAATTGAAGGTATTTATTTATTTATTTTTTTATTATAACAGCAATTATCTGCAAGAAAATAATACAATTATCACCTGAAAAGAACATCTCAATTTTTTTTATTTTTGAAATATCTCTATGTTATAAATTAATAATGGGAAATTATAAAAATAATTCCCTTCCGGTTTGTTATTATTATAATTTAGCCGACAGAAAAGCAACGTTTTTTTTATCTACAAAATAAGCTTCTCCTTAAAAAAAAGCATGTCATGTTATATATAAATTACAACAAACTGTTATTAATTTATTTCGTTTAATAATAATTATAATTACTTGTCGTGGTTTGTGTCCGCAGAGTTGGAAAATATCAGAGATATTTGCAGTGATAACCTGCTTCTTTTTTGTGGTCACCGACCGGTTTTGGGGGTTCGCCCATTATCAGGATGCTTTTTTGTCCAAGAGTGTGACAACATAGATTTGCATACTTACAAATTCAGTTTATTTACTGAAGAGAATATTTTTGGATTTTTCTTCGAATAGATATAGGTCTATTTCATATTTGTTCTCCATAGATGTTGTATCCATTCTTTGGCCATTGTAAATTAAAGCATGGACCATAAAATAAAGCTGAGAGTACTGATTAATATTAATATGAATTTGGCGGTTACTATACACACCCAGGTTATTACATACACATGTCTGAATTAGCAACCATCATCATTGCTACCTTTGAATTAACCCTTAGGGCCATTCTAGGCCGAACCTTTATCATCAGCGTTGGAGTTTTCCCTTATTCTTAAAAACCAACAAGTATCAGTTCCTTGTTCTATTTAACAAATAGATCGATATGTAGTATATTGAAGTTTTAAGGAACACTTCTTACAAAAGATGGGCGAAGGGCCGACTCGAATGCACTAAGTCAGAGTGCAAAGTGTTAAGGATTTAACTTAAATAGCAACCTAGGGGTACCTGGTATGGAGTTACCACAGCTCAGTACTCCATCCACTTCGTCACAGCAGTACACAATACACTTAAACTACAGACACTCTACTCTTTACAGACGAGGATAAACGCAGTACACAAACTAGGGTTCCGTCTCTAGTAAACTGGCGTAAGCCAAGCTAGAAGGAATGGATTTACTCATTGATAGCGCACTGGACTAGCAACGCGACGTGCCGGCTTTGAATCCAGCATGCTGCCCTTAGATTTTCTCTTCCTAGGAGCTTCTACAATTTGCTTTCCGGTGATGGGCAGTGTTGCCTATAGCTAGAGAACACTGTTTGGAAGCCGGCTGTCCTCTGAGAAGGCACCGGAGGAGCCTACAACAGTCTACAACATGCATAGCAATAGACTGATAATAACTATTGTTCGCGTGCCTCCTATATATCCTAAACTAAATGAGCACCATCAGTCGCCAGAGCAGCCTTTCTATATTAGGCGTAGCTTAGGGAACAAAAAAACAATGCTTACAATATCTTCTATACAAAATGGAAAGCTAATAACCATGGGAACTGATTTGTACTTTTTTTTTAAACCTAGATCATAAATTATATAAATAATAAAATGAAGTTAAATTAGCAGTGCCATTTTGAAAACTATCCAAAAGTGTGGAAGTGAATGAACAGAACCACAATATTATGTAATACATAATTGGACTTATAATTGTTTTTTTTTTAAATACTTTCTCTTTAATCTTCGAAAATAACTAGGTAATCGCTACAAATGTTAATTAAGTAAACCGGTTTGCTTTTTTTTTTCTTCCTTGAACTAGGAGAAAACATTTATATAAAAATAGGCTAGTAAGTGCTAAGCCATAAATCTTTGTAAATTCTGTTTTGCTTGACTGCTTTTAACAACAATGATTTTAATTCATGAATAACCGACTATTTTTAAATTAATTACACGAAATGTGATAGCATAACCTTCTCAACAGTTACGTTGCTCCTCGTGCCATTCTTGAACATCCAATATATATATAGCGAGGATGCTCATTTCATGGAAACGATATGAAGGGCAGCCTGCTGGATTCAAACCCGGGACCTCCGCGTTGCAAGTCCAGCCCGCTACCACTGAGTTATTTATTGGACTTATGAAATACCACAAGTCTGGGCAATATCTATGATTATGTCCGCCTAGTATATATGCTTCATTTCCTAGATTTTCTTACCAAATTTTCTTCTCGAAACTCTGGTTATCATGTTTGTGTAGTTAACCACCACTGTTAACACATTCTACCGACCGAACCATCACAAAGCTAAGTTATAATGATGATTAAAAAAAAAAAAAATATTAATTTTCAACTATATATATTATTGTTACTGTATAATTATTATTCATTTAATGACGATATCTTTACCATGACAACGAACAATGCTGGTACTTCGCGAGACCAAGTTTTTCTATTATGAATTTTGGTTTTCTCCAATAGTAAAATACAATATTTCTATACAAAATTCAACATTATATCTCACATAATCTCATCATCAACAATTCGGCGCTATTTTAACGATTCTATAAAATATTTATAGATATAAGCTCAATGTTTCTTATACATACTTATGTGACACCAAATAAAAGTCTTAAAGCAGAGCAAGGCAATCTTAATTTTGATATATGAACCAATCAAAACATAGCGGTTGTATGATATATTAGAAGTTAATTCATTTTTTTCAACAAGCTTAGTCAAGAATAGATAAATATGAACTAAGGAAAAATAAATATTAATTTGTAATAAATCAACCACTTGGCACTCTTAGAAGTGATTTATCTTCTATCCTACCAACTTAAAAAAAATAAAACTCAAAACTATAAGATAACCAATTGTAAAAAAAAAAAAGAGAAAAAAAAGAAAAAAAAAAATATTCTTTATAATTGTTAAATTTTTGATTATAATCACATGAAGTGCAAAAGGCATAATTTAAATAAATTGCAAAATAATGGCTAACTATCGTAATATCATAACTATTAATGATAAATAATTAATAAACTCAGAATTAAAAAAATTATGATCAATTTTTGGTTAATTACTTTCAGAAAATATTAATTACAAGACCATTAATTCCAATAAATATTAAAGAGTTTTATTATTTATTTACTAACTATTGACTTGTTGTAATTTAAGATTTAATACAACAAGGCAATCTTGTATGTATGATACATACATAACATAGCTTTACTGATAACATCTGGGATTATATCCATCCTAGCTTGCCTCTTTTTGTTGGTTCTGACTGTGTTCGGATTGTAATTTTAAGATTCTGGCACTGATTGATTTTTTCGTATATGGCAGATTATAATAAGTGCGTGTAATGTATATAATAAAGAAAATAAATAATTTGTAATCATTCTTTTCCATTATTATATCAATACTTGCACATATACTAATATAACCTCCCGCATACAATCAATCAATAGTATTGTTTATATAACAATGAATATGCATTGATTAAATATTGATTCTGTAGTGCGCGATGTACAGAAACTGAAAGTTGGTGTCAATTCACTACACAGACTTGCTACCCTGATGAAAGAAGAGAATCCGAAACTAGTCAGAACCAACAAAAAAGAGGCATTGTACGAGTATGACAGATAAAACCCCAAATATTGCAATTATTGATGTAATATTGCTACATCTATTTTAATATAACTTCCGTTTTTCCAAGGATCAACAATATAAGTGAAGAATTAGATCATTTTAGCATTTTTATCTCTTGACATTTTTTTGTTATGAATTTGAAAAATATATTCAAAGATGAGCTTGTATTGTTTTCATAAAAAAAACGATTCTGGAAAGGCCTAATGTGGCAGCCAAATTGTTTAACCAGTCCAATTATCAAGTAAAACAATTCAAATTTACTCTGTGAGAACAATTAAAGATTGAATTCCAATGCAGATTGGCTTTGAGGACAATTTCTTTTTTCCCTTCTTGGTCACGCCTTCCTGGGTGAGGAGAATTTGCACAGAATCAAAGAGTTCCAAAGATGCATTTTGTGCTAAAAAAAAAAAAAAAAAATCTGATTTCCAAATTGATAAAACAGATTGAGAAGAATCCAAACACCTAAGGAACCGGGAATCAATGGGGTAAACCCTAGCGTAATCCTATTAAAAAAGAGAGCAAATAAAGGAGGCTATAAAAAAAAAAATCACTTGTAACCGGCTCGGAAAATGCTAAGAATGCAACATGAATCCCTTCTGAATGCAATCTGTTTGTCGATTCCAAGCCTAGCAATATACAAATGTATGCTACGGTAAATACCGTGACATAATAGAAACACTCAAACATCTAGGGCTTGCAGAAATCTTCTACTTCTCTGTTTAAAATTTTAAAGACAAACTTCAATCCAACGCTATAAACATTTAGCTGCATTTGCATATATATTCCCACAATTTAATAAGATGGCCATAAAAAAAAAGCTATAAGGTAGAAGCTTATTTTAGCTTTGTACCCAAAATTCACTTCAAATAATAAATTATCATCAAAATGCAAGTATCATCAAAATACAAATTATCAAAAAAATGAAAAACAAAAAAATTTTTAGATCCTAAAAGAAAAATAATCAGAATACAGGACAAATGATAATTTTGTTTATATAAATTTTATTAATTAAAAAAAGGATAAAAAGTTGCCCAGAATTAAACTCTATTTTTTTTTGTTTTTTTTTATATATATCTACTTTTTAGACTATTCGTCTTTCTCCATCTTATAAGAAAAATTGGAACTCATTAGCTAGGTATTGTTCAGATTACATCAAAGTGAAACTGTTAAGTTATCGTATTCGCCCAGGGAAAGGCGCCCAACTGTAGGGAATCTTAAAGTCTAGATGATGTTTATCTTTGAATGGTTTTAAAATATATATATATATATATTTAAACATCCTTACCTTCTTCGTAACAATAAGAGAGAGAGAGAGAGGTCTATTAAATATTTTAGACTCTCTGAGCTACTAATTAAGTGTATTCATTAGGACCAATTTGGTACGGCCTGGCGAACATTCAGTTATATATATAATAGTTAGAACCACATCAATTAAACTGCTATCTGCTATAGAACACTTCGTTCCTCTCATGCTATTTCATTACTTCATCCACCTACAATATTTAATTCTCCATTTACATTTATTTACACATCTTTTTCTCTCTCTTGAATACACTTGTAATTCCCTCTCCCATCATAACTTATTTATAATCATTATATATATATATATATATAAAAATTCAGCATCCGTATGTTTGTGAACGCAAAACTCGAAAAGTAAGTCGATGGATTGATTTGAAAATTTTACACAACGTTGCATTTCTATATATAGAGTGTTTATATATACATTTTATTCCGAAGTTCCCCCCGGAAACGGGAAATTCCAAGCGTTTCGCGAGGTTGGCAGAAATAGACAGAATCAGACGCGTTGCGATGGTGGCGCGCTTTCTGATCCTCTTTCTCAACTACTTATATGTACCTTTCACCGCCGCCAGTCTCGAAGTACCTCACACCAGTCTCGCGCAATATTAGTAGACAAGGTATTCCAAAGCATCGAAACAAATTATCAAAATCACGCATGGTTAAGCGGAAGAGCCATTATAGCGGCTAAAAATGTAGACGTATTCGATATGAACTACATCATTCTAAACAGAATCGCAGGTGAAACAGTGACATACAAATCCATTCACTCCGTGATAGACCAAAGTGAAGTTGTGAATTTTCCAACGGAATTTTCTTAATTCACTCGATGTTCCCGGATTACACACATTCTAAATTTGAAAACTGGAGTGCCAATTATACTCCGAAACATCCATCAGCGAAAGTTATGCAATGGTACATGATCAGTAGTTAAAAAAATTGATGAATAATCTTATTGAAGCAACAATTCTCATTGGACATTCATAAAGATGAGAATACGTACTCTTCCACGAATACCACTCATACCGACAGATATGGCTATACGACTGGATAAACGACTGACTTCAATTTCCAATACGCCTTGCGTTCGCTATGACTATCAATAAAGCACAAGGACAATCTTTGTAAGTGTGCGGTTTGAATTTAGAAAACGAATGCTTTTTTTCATGGGCAATTATATGTCGCCTGCTCCAGAGTCGATAAACCATCTGATCTTTATATTTATGCAGAAAACAGACAAACAAAACAATATTACTAGCTTTACAATAAAAAAGACTTTCAGTTAAAAACATTTTTTTTTTCTTTCCTTTCAGTTTACAGCAACGCAAAGTAGGGTATTAAATTGAATGATTTGTTTTCTTGCTGAATCTGTTAGCTATAATACTTCTATTTACTTCCCTTACAATTAAAGCGTGGCCGGGATTAGCTAGTATAATAATAATAATAATAATAATTTTTTATTAGAACTTTCAAACAAAAAAAATTCAAATAAATAAATAAAAAATTCAGAGAAGAAGGGCCCATTGATTTTTCGATTGATAATTTGTTACTGTATTCATTTAATTTAGCGTAATTTTTGTTAATTTATGACATAAATTTATAATACTTTAAATTGTTGTTTAAAAATGATTAAAAAAAATATATATATATAAACAGAATGCGGAAATAAAATCTATCATTAAAGATAACGAGAAAACAAAAACCAGGGGAGTAGTGGAGGAGTTATGGCGGGTGCTATGGCAGAAATCCGTAACTATGTTATAAGGGGGTGGTAGAGGCTCGCGCCATCTGTTTACTCATCCCCACCATTGGCCCTTAAACCTGCCCCAAAGCCTATTTACCCTTTTTGTGTGTGCACAATATTTCAAATATTTGTCTCATGGATTATATTACTCATGATTTTAATTTTTATATCAAAATAAAACATGTTAGTAAAAGTGAAATCCCGACAAGTAAAAATAGATTAATTTTCAATTCAATTAAAGTATAATCACTTAAAAAAAATAAAGCTAGTTTTTTTTTGAGAACTTTTCTTACTGAGAAATAATTGATCATTATATTATTCACAAACTGTATATTACTCAGTACCTCAGATAGCTCTCCGATCTTTTACTATTTGAAGCGTTAGACTGCTAAGTCTAATTAAACAGACAGGATTTGAGATTTGTGGATGCCACAATGGGCTCATAAGATTTCCGCTGGCGTAGGCTTAATAGCCAAACCCAACAGAATATAATCTATCTGAAAACGTTCACTATTAAGCTAAGATCAACCCAACCTTGTCAACATGATCAGCAAAACTGAACACTAGTTCAGTCTCCAACGTTGGGTGGTAGAAGAACTAAAAAGTGAAGGTATTCGACTAAAACGAAGCGAATTTTTTTTCCATTTCATGATGGAACCGCAATAGAAGACAAGAAAAACATATTAAAAAAAAAAATAATAAAAAACGAAAAGATTAGAATCAAAAGATCAACGGCTAAAAATATAATATGAGGTTACTTGAAGAAAAAGATATAAATGAATAAAACGAAAAAAAAATACTAAAAACAACTACAAGAAGAATAATGTGAGGGAAATATTGTTTTCCGGATCAATGGTAGCGGACACATCCAGAAAATATGTTCTGTTATAGTTCAAAAAACTAAAAAAAATTTCAAAATGTGGGTGGGTCCGCAATGCTGGATAACATCCGGTATTTTTTTCACACTTCAGTGTGAGTCTACAGAAATATTTCATTGAAGTGAACTCTCTACACGAACTTGGTGAATTTGCTCTAACTTATGGATGAAAATCCGAAACCGGTCAGGAATAAAACTAATATGCATGCTATGACGACGGATAAAATACCGGATAAAATTTTTTTCAATTAAATTGAAGAAACTTCTAACGCTGTATAATGTAGTGGATGAGGAGAGAAATTGGGATTGATTAATTAGACGAGATATGAAGACACTGTTATAATATAGCTATAAGTTTACACAAACTGCACTGGACTTGTAACGATTTTTATAGAATAAAAGGTGAGAGTAGAGATATGACACGATTGCGATGGTTGAATCCGATAGATAGATAGATAGATGTCTAGATGTCTCACTGGCTTATATACAGGTTCTCCCTACTCTATCCTGCTTAAGTGAGAGAGTACCAGAGAGGGCCTTTTTTCTCTCGGTCGGGCCTGTGTTCTCTCTCTTGCCGTTACACGCTGATATGGGCTACATAAAAGTGCAACTCTTATTTTCCAATGATCTTTTTTCATTAATTAGTGTGTGTGCTTACTTATGGCTTTATTTATTTAATATTCATCTATATACCTGATAAGATTTTATCGAATTTTAGCGTAGTTACCTAATTTCTAAAATTAGTTATAATATAAATTTGTTTTTAAATTGTCTGATAATCTGTGATATGTAATTTTTATTTATTAATATTTTCTTTTTTTTTTTTTAATTATTGCTGAATATCTATTTATTAGTCATTATTTTTAAATATGAAGATTTATAAAAAAAGATTATCGAGCGCCACTACAAACAAGTTACCTCAAAAACAACAACCTGTAACATGAGATTTATTCTCAGACCCAATTCGGCCGCGACTCTTTCTACATTCTAGCGGGACACCTCTCTGATAAAAGTTAATAGTCTAAACACCATATCGTTATTGTCCCGTACAACCTAATAGTTGAACCCTAAGTTTTGTTCGGATTTGTCCTTGACTGAAATAAAAAAATAGAAATTTCATTCAAGCGTAAACTTTATTAGGTAAAATTGAAAGAAATTCATATTACATATGAGTTTAATAGAACATAATTTTTTTGCAAGACAAGACAAATTAAGATAAAAGAATACTTTACTTTGTTCTAGTTAAATTTTATTTATATATATATTTTTTTTTCGTCATAGAAAAACTAAAATGGCATCATTGTATCATTAAGATCAATACTTATTGAAGTCCTGTTTGTTTTTTTTTTTTTTTTTAAATTAAAAGAGAAATCATTTTCACATGTTTAAAGAGATACGAACAATCGATTGTAACGATTTGCATAACAATCTCACCTCTTATTCCTAAAGAATTATATATATATTCGTATCTAAAGAAAATCTAAAGTCAATCAATTAATTAAAGTATAAATTAAGTAAATACAAACAATAAACCGATATAACCAAGCATAAAAATAAATCAAGTTTTTTTTTTTTTTAGCGAATTGTTTCAAGATAGCAAAATACATATTTGATTTACACTATCTATGGTGTGAGAAAGCAATGACATTCAATACAAAAAAAAAAAAAAAAATTAAAATAAAAATAAAATAAATTCATGTTGAATTTAGAGATTGTAAATTGATTATATATTTGCGAATCTTTTGTTTGGTATTAATATGAGGTCAGATATACAATAGGTTTGTGTGTAAAATTAACTACACACAAATCTTATTCAATATTTAATTCCTAAAAATTATTATTGGAAGAGAGGCTTTCAATAGTATATTTTTTTGGACAGAAGAGGTGAGTTACACAAGCAACTATTGTTAAAACCCTTCTTAGCAAGATTTCTATTTTATAAACGGCGTTATACGCGAAGTATATTAATAAAGTTTATTTTAACTAATCTTGAAAGATTTGAAACATGGAATATCTTATTTAAAAAAAAAAAAAAAATCAACATAAAATGCTAATAAATTTTTGCCACTTAATAGTGTATCGATTCATTATCAAGACGTTATATCAGAATAAATTTATTATTTATTAAACTGTTTTACACGTGAGGGAAAACAAATTACAATAATTAATCAATAAATCGAATAGTTTGCTTAAAGTTTATTCGTTCTTCTGATTAATTTGATAACTATAGTCGTCCCACAGATTACTGGAGTAAACAGAAGTTTCTAAGTTTCTTTATATAATTTAATTTACTGTCTACTAATAGCTAGATCGATAGAGAATCCGGTAATAGCAGGGAAAGTAATACTTTGCACAGTTATAACTAAATAATGCAACAATTTAGAATAAAATTGATGCTAAAAATTCAATCTAATTTAAAAAAAAAATTAAAAAATTAAATATATGTTTATATATAGCAATTAATTAATTAATAAACTATAAAAAAAAATTAAAAAAATTTTTCTTCATCAAAATTTACTCATAAACATTTTTTTTTTTTTTTAATTTCTTTTCCAGTAAGATGACACAATATATATACATGTTAAAGTGTACTAAACTTTAGAGGCGGTAAAGCGCTCACGTTAGTTCGTGCCTATTGATTTATATGTTAAGGTGCTCTGGGCACACGGCCACCAACTCTATGCCAGGACACACAGTATAAGCCAGACAGAGGGGTAGTAGCAGCAGCTATATTCTCTTGCCAGTGTTTCTATAAGGGTATATAATAAGTATGCAGCCGGTAATGGTGTCACACAGGCATACACGTACACTGCCACTTTTACTGGACATTTCAGTCTTTTTTTAAATAGATAACGTTATATTTTTAGCTAAGTTCAGTTTTATTATTTTAAATAACAAATCAAGTCTTATTTTTATTATTATTGAAATAAATTATTTTAAAAAACTTTTTTTTTAATAAACATAATATTAGAATAAGAAAATATTTTTACTAGCAATTTTACTATAAATTTTTTAGTGTTTTATGTGATATAGTATGTGTGTATATAATATAGTGTGTTATATATCAAGATAAGTTATTAAATAAAATACACACACACACACGATTTTTTTCAACCCCTGTTAAAGCAGTTGGTTTAAATTTAAACCTAACTCACGAGGCTGCTCAGATCACATTCAGTTCTATTTTCCAATTAAAAATGTTTCAAAAAAAATTAGTATAGCAATTGTGAATGGTGACGGATCCATTGATAATCAACTTAGCTGTACGGTAAATCGAGTGAATATAAACAAAGATTTTAGCCGTGGGATAAGTGATGGTAGAAAAAAGCTATTGAGGAATTTTTCTTTTCGGGATTTCATTAGGTCACTGATGAAGGGAATCTTAAAAGCAGCATGGACTGAACTGTTGGAGATGAAAGGTACGTTGAGGATTTGAAACAGGAATGGACTGAAGGTTTTTCTCTCAAGGTTTAATTGGTTTGCCCTTCCTAATTCCATATTAGTGAGAAAAATATAAAGCCTGAAATATGTCAATCGATTTTTAGACACCTTTTTGAATATATTGAAGAACATAAAAAAACAAAACTTAGACAAGGAAATACGAACGTAACTTCAAACCGCACAATACTTCAGCTCCTTAACTCTGTAATAGCACCCATCCACAGCAAAGAGAATGCAACCATAGCAGAGAGAAGAGAGGCCGTCTCTGGTTAACAGAGACTACTCTCTGACTTAGGCAGTCTAGAGTGGAAGAACCTGTGTATATAAGCCAGTGGGAATCTATCTAAAGGGATCTCTCATATACAACCATACAACTGTACACCAGTCATCGCATCGTGTCATATCTCTACTCTCACCATTCATCCAATCATTTTCATTATAAAGTCCAGTACAGTTACTGTAAACTTAACTACATTATATTAGTGTCAGCATATCTCGTTCATTTAATCAAACCTAATTTCTCTCCTCAACAACCCTATTATAATTCCTGTTATTTCATAACAATAAGTTAAATCACAGAGAACATTCTCTTACTTTTTACATTTTTTACATATTTTTTAAAACTATTCTTTAATACTTTACCTTTCATCATTGTGCTATAATTACGTGATTATAATGTTAATCCTTCATTCAAATTGTCCTCACGGTTGATATGAATAAACTAAACTCATGATAAAAAGGTATTCCTTTTACTAGTGTAATAAGGTAAAGGTATACAGAAACAAAGCAGAAACTTTTTTTTATTATATAATTAAATACCCTCTGTCCGACGTATATTAACAATCCTCCTACACACACGAAAAAGACATCCGATACCTTGGACTCTATCTAGATAGACGCTTGATTTGGAACAAACACGTAACGAAAACTCGACATTCAATGAAAACCAGATACTTCCTGGTAAAACGCTTACTTGACCTAAAGATCTAAATTAAACTTGAAAAACAAAGTTCAAATCTACAAATCCATAATAAGACCAATATGGACCTATGGACTACAACTCTGGGTAACTGCGACACCGGCACACACACTAAACGGATACAAGCCATACAGAACAAGATACTGTGAACAATCACACAATGCCCATACTATGTTTCTAACACTTCATACTACTGACCTTCAAATCCAATTTGTACACGACTTAACACAACAACTTTTCAAAAGATTCTACAGCAGCACTAGGTACACACATGAACCCGCACGTCATGTCACCGTACATCTCTTTATCACACAAACCTGTCCTCCCTAACTATTCCTGGGAATCCTCCCAGACGTTTGAAGCGCCAGTGGCCAAGGGTCCTCCTGTCACAGGAAGACGAGTAACAAGACCAGAAAGAGTGGCATTGGTCACATTTATCATAGCTCACATCTACTTATTGTATTATTACAGATTGTAAATTTAAATAACAAAAAACAAAATAATTAAATAATAATGAAATTAAATATAATGTAATTACCTTAGGTTATATTTTTTTTATTTAAAAAGAGGCAGAAAAGCTAATGATATCATTTTACTGTTATTAATTTTAATTTATTTCATTATTATTAATTAATTGTGAATGATGTTAGGTTTTTCGTTTATTTTATTTTTTCTTGTGTTTGTTATTTTATAAAATTTAATAATATTTAATTTAATGAATTTATCTTGAATATTATTGATTTTTAGAGAATGGGGAGATTTAATGTTAATTATCCAATTATAAAAGAAAATTTTAAATTGACTGAAAAAAATAGTCACTTGCCAATGTTTCAATTTATGTCATAAATAATTATGGAATATCACGAAATTTTTAATAAATTTTAGAGAAAAGATTCACAAAGTCGAGAAGTTAATGGCGATCTCATCCGAAAAAAAAGAGAAGAAAAGTTTAAAAAGATTTGTGAGTACAATTAATAGAACTTAACAAAAATAGAGAAATTGTAAAGGGTCTTCATTGCAACCGTACAGTGTACTTTATTAAAATTAAAAAATAGAAAGAGTTTCTTTAATATATTTAATATCACTTTGCAAAGATTTGTAAAGCAAAAGGGAGCACAGACTTGCAGCTACCCAGCATCTAGCAAGGTAATACATCTCTTTATCTATATAAAGGCTCATTAAGGATTGTTGTAAGGGGGTAAGAAGGAATATATTTTTGTTAGAAACTTTAAAACCCTTATCATGAATGTTTTTTCTTTTTTATTGCGCTTTTTGAATGTTATATTTTTTAATTCTCTTATATCATTTTTAGTCATATCAAGCAACGGAGGAGGTTTAACGTTAAGTGGATGTGAAAATTATAGTTTCGTTTCTGGAAAAGAGACGCAGACGATGGGAAAGGAAAGAAAAGAAAAAAAAAAGTCTGAAGAAAACGAAGAACAGGGGCGCCGTTTAAACTAAGCCACCCTGTGGTGGGCTTATCTGGTCGTAAACAAGTAGGCATGTCACATAAAACATACGGCTGAGTTGTAGGCTTCTAACTGGGTAGTTTGTTAAAAGATGGGAGAGTTTTTTTTTTTTTTTAGGGGTGGTAGGGAGGTGTTGGTTTGTTTAGCGATCTAAGAAACCTTGGCAGTAACTGTGAGCGTCTTCTGCTCCTTCAAGATAGAGAGAATGAAGGAGGCAGACAGTATGTGCGTGTGTATGTGTTAAGTATGGTAGAGCGAGTGAAACAGTGAGAATAGAATGTTATATGTTAGAAAGAGACAACTATTTAAGAAAGTATGTTTACTGCAACATCAGCTGTTTTCCAGGCAAAGAGGGACTATATATATATAATAAATACATATTGGGTTAAAGGAGGTAGTGGTTGCAGAATTGCTAAACCACATTATGTATAGACACGAATCCCCATTAAGTTGAGAAACTGGTAAGACGGACCCGACCGATAGCTAGGAGACATATTGCAGAAATATACACTATACAAACAACATTAGTTTCGAGTTATCAATAGCAGGGAAAAACCTATAAACTTACATCGAAGAAAAATTTGAATTAAAAGCGGCCTTAAAACCAAATCCCCCCCTCAAAAAAAAATTGTTTGGCAAAAAAAACGATTAAATCAAATCCATTTTATATATATATATATTTTTTTTTTTTTGTAATACATAATTTACTTTTAAAATAATGTTAATAAAAAAAAATAACAATATACCCCCAATAAATGGGGATACACTTTTTCAAGGGTGTCTCCAGCCCATTTATAGCATACTAGGCCATCTTATATTACTATATATACTTTTTATAGTGCCAGACAGTTAATATTATAATCTACATCGTAAATTATCTACAGCCCAACTTCATAATGCATAAGTAAATCATCACCTTGCCTCTTAACACGATTTATAACTTCTCTTCTTCATTTTTTTAATACTATTTAGGCTTTTGTATATTTTTTTTCTGTTCATTTCCTTCTAATAGAGATTGTTGTTTACAAAAACATTTATTTCTGTATTCTTTCAAAAATAGTGGAAACTGGAAATAGTTGAGAAAACTTAATTTAAGAAGTATTTTCTAGTTTGTTGATTTTACAGTTAACAATATAATTTAAGAAAACCTATTTTTATTTTTTTAAATTTTGTAATAAATTCTTGACAAAAAAAAAGAAAGATAGAACATAGATTCGAAGAAGTGAAATCAAAATATGTCTAAAATCATTATATAGAAGAATAACAAAAAAAAAAAAAAAAGTTAATATCACTTATATGCAGTGATGAAATTGGAAATTATTACAAAAAGGTCGAAGAGGAAATTATAAAAAAAAAAAATCATACATCACACAGAAACTCGTGAGTGTTAAGACCATTTTGGTAATACGGTTTTGAAATATGGGGTTCAACTAAATGTTCCAACTCTCAACGTATCAAATCCTTGCAGTTGTAATAGGTCCCATCCACAGCAAAGAGAATGCAACCACAGCACAGAGAAGAGAGGCCCTCTCTGGTTAACAGAGACTACTCTCTGACTTAGGCAGGCTAGAGTGGGAGGTCCTGTGCATACAAGCCAGTGGGAATCTATCTAAAGGGATCTATCATATGCAACCATACAACTGTACACCAGCCATCGCATCGTTTCATATCT